>LPNX010290297.1:38598-56918 GCA_001517045.1 Pseudotsuga menziesii
TCAGGTTTTTTGGACACCTTGCATTGTCCATTCCTTGAATTTAGCACTGAAAGCCATTGCTTCGGATGTGACATGGATTGGCACCCTTATTGAGGATGCACGCCATATCCGTAACTTTGTACAAAACCACACAAATGCCCTCACCATCTACAAACAGTACACATAGCTTTCATTGCTGAAGATTGCAGATACTCGGTTTGCTTCCTCATTCATCATGCTGAAGAAGTTGAGGGAGGTCAAAACTGCTCTTGGGTCCATGGTGATTTCAGAGTTTTGGACTTTTTGGAGAAGGACAGATCAGGCTGCTTCACAAAAGGTGAAGGACAAGGTGTTAGATGATGGTTGGTGGGACACGGTAGATCTTAGCATTAAGATCAGGGAGCCAATCATTTCTTTGTTGCGGTTTGCAAACTCGGACCAACCCATCCTAGCAGAGGTTTATGAGGGGTGGGATTCCATGATTGAGTCCATGAGGTCCATTGTCATGGAGAATGAGTGTCTCGAGTATGGGACATCGACAGAGAACTTATGGACCATTATTTGGGATATTCTTATCTCCAGGTGGGATAAGAATTGCACACCTTTGCATTGCTTGGCCCACTCCTTGAACCCCAAGTTCTACACTCAGGAGTGGCTCACTGGTGGATTGGGGGCCTCACACAGAGTCCCTCCTCACATGGATGCAGAGATTGCACATGGGAGGAAGATAGCACTTAGACGGCTATTTCATGATAGCGACATGCTTGAGGAGGCGGAGGAGGGCTTTGTAGATTTTTCCACTGGCATTGGGAGATTTGGAGGCTATGATGTGCTTAGAGATAGAGGGGGTAAGAAACCCTATGCTTGGTGGGCAACTCATGGGGCAACATCCCCGATTCTACAGAAGTTAGCCTTGAGGATCATCTCTCAAGTTACATCATCCTCTTGTTGTGAGAGGAATTGGAGCACATATGGGAACTTGTACAGTGTGAAGAAGAGCAGGCTTGAGCAGTCCAAGGCAGAGTCAATGGTGTATGTGCACTCCAACCTTCGTCTTATTTACAGGAAGAGGGAGGAGTGGGTGAAGGGAAAGACAAAGATGTGGGATTTCTTTCCTGATGATATGGGTTTGGACAGCAGTATTGAGTTGGCATTAGCCAACATGGATCTTAATGATCCAGTGCTAGAGCTGGTCACTTTTGATGATAGTGTAAGTGATCGTATGGAGGGGTCATCCTCCACAGCAGCAGATGCAGATCATCAGATGGGCAGAGAGGAGGAGGAGGGGGACGAGGATGAGGATCAGGGCAGGCGTAGGGGCAGTGATGAGTATGTTGATGTTGATTCAGGCATGGAGGAGGACTACTGACAGTCTGACATATGGGATTCTCCCATCTTGATCCGCCCCTTTTTGTATTTAATATTAGACTTTAGTCTATTTGGCATTTGCCAATGCCCAGTGGCATTCCGACATATATGTACATTGTATACATTTTGATTTTGATGACTTAATGAGAAATATGGTTCCGACATGCATCTATGTGTCTCATTGTGATTTGTGAATGACAAATGTGTAATTACTAATCATTAATGTGTTTTTATTCTAATTTCTTTTGAATATTTGCAAATGTTCTAGTTTCTAAATATTTTTGGATCTATATGTCTATATTTTTAAATTTTAATATATATTTTAAAAAATATATATATGTATATAAAACGTATCCTACGTGTCCTGATTCTGAGGGTCACCGTGTCCGTGTCCAACTCTCGTATTTTCGTGTCCCGTGTCCCCGTGTCAGGTGACTTAGCCCTCGGCTTATTTAGAAATATTGGAAATTCACTTGGTTTAGGGGTTATGCATGTAATGTGAGTTAATTATGGCCTCACCATATCAGATCTAAGGTTTGATGTGACAAAAATTTATAAAATTAATTGAGTTATTTAGAAAAGTGCATTTGCTAACCTTTGCATGCTTATGATTTATATATTAAGGCATTTTTACTAAGTTACCCATTGTTGGGAGTTTTCCTAGTGAAAACAACTTAACATTACATAGTTTGACACTTGGATGGTTGTCCTATGATGTGAAACATGGAATTAGGTGGAACGCTCCTATTGGCACAAATTTCAAGACATTTTGGAGATGAGGGTGGTTTTTAACCTTTGGTTTTACTTTCCTACCCGTAGTTTTTTCTAGTTTAAACTTTATATATATATATATATAAACCCTCTAAGTTGTGGACATCTTAAAGACTTGTGTTACAAACAAGATGGAAAAGAAGAGAAACAAGCTTCATTACATTTAGGCTTATGAATTGGCCATTACACTATACTAAACGATAGTCAAATTTTCATGGCAATTTCTGCACTTGTTCTCAATATCCTAACTTATTTTTACAAGTAATAAATAAATAAAACCACACGAGCCACAACTAGTGTGGGATCGCATACTATAAGTTCGTGCAATCTTATGTGATTTTCCAGAGACCATGACGCCCTACTCAAAGCTTAAAACATACTTATTTTAATTGCATTGTAGAGAATGCATATATTTTAATCCTCTATCCCATACAATCAGATGATTATTTCCTCAAGATTTCAAAGCTCGAGCCACATCTTGTAGAACTCCAAAACTTCTTCGCACTAACACATATTTCAACCTCCTATTGACAAGCGACATAGGAACAGACAATGTTTGAAACTCAAGCACTACTCAAAAAACAAAGAAAAAAGACAAGAAAAATGAAACATTGAATACACATAATATTTTCAATAAAACAGCATATAAAATAATGGTAGATGAAGCGACGACATACCGAGAAACTTTAGCATTGTCTTTGAGAACGACCGACCTTATAGAATAGCAATAAATACGAAACTGAACTTGTCCCACTAAGTACACTAGCAGACTCCTCAACTCTAACAAAGCAATCGGTGTCACTGAGTCTCTGTATGAATATTTAAAAATTAGTAATGCACCCCTTGAAAAAAAATCCTGAGATGAACAAAAAGAAACCAATGATCTTTTACGAATTAGATATAACTTATCATGTAATATGTTGCTATAAAAATGAGCTTCACGACAGTTCAAGCATAATAAAAAGCAGAAAGAATAAAAGCAATGAAAGCATAATGTTGCTATAAAAGCAATAATAAATTATCATGATGTCAAGCATAAGAAAAAGTAGAAAGAAACTCTTGCATTATATCAAAAAACTCTGTAGTTCAAGTACACAACACTATACCAAAATCCCACCAATAATGTATATATTTTTAGCATCAGTTTGCAACGAAAAAATGTATATATATATACAGTATTTGATCACATGTTTATGATGTTCAAAACATTTTTGAATCAAAACTTGAATGAATAATTTAGAGAATTTCCCCCGTAAATTTTATCTTTGCCAAATATTTCTATAGTCTAGAATAAGTATTCTACAAACTCATAGATTTGTGTTTATAATAATGAAAAACCAACTCCATAGTGTTGGTGATCGATCAAATTCAGCTGGAACTTAGTTTACCCTTAGGGTGGTTCTATGTGTGGGTAGTAGCAAACTGGTGTAGCCCCATTATCGTTATTGTGGATTCCTTCTAGCACAAGTCAAATTTTGTATAACGTCGGGCCCACACATACCCATTTGTGCTCATTTCTATCATATAGTAATAAATCGCATTGTAAAAGCTAATCTCTCCTAGTTTTTTGGCTGCTAGGAACACAGTATGTAGATATTGCTGTTTATTAGCATTGATCATGGGGTTGGTAATAGAAATAGATAAGAGTTCTCATTAAGATCGCGGACTTGTTTATTACAATTATAAATTTATAGAAGTAGACAATTAACCTATGGAATGAAATAGGTTTTCCAACAACTGTCATCATCCCAAATAGTTACAAAATAGACTAAACTTACTTAGTTGCTAAGGACTATGAGTCTGACATATAAAATGGTGAAAAAAGAGAAGCAATTATTCTAATTTCTATCTACATTCTCTTCATTTTTGCATCACCATGATTGACCCGAGAACCTCCACATGGTGGTATGGAGCAGAAACAAGAGGCAATTGTGTAGAAGCAAATGGAAGTGGAATTGAACATGAAGCCCCTACTATTGCAATTGGAGCCCTAGTCAAGGGGCCATGGCATGGGGTTGCATCTCAATACGATCTTCATCATCAATAAAAGCATTTTCAAAATGCTCCAAAACCAATACCTCATCCTCCAAATTATCGTCCTTTAGATTGTAGTCCCAAGGCTTATATGATGTATCCATCTTTGAATTGTCAAAGTAACCAAACAACAATCACAAGTTGTAATGCACATAAAACCAAGCTTTTTGACCAATTTACATTCAACCTATTTTTTTCTAACACAGTGGATGAAGTTGTAGATGTTAGAAAGTGGCAACAAGGTGTTATCACCAACCTTGTAGTTGCCTGTGTATGATGGATTCAGGATGGATGGTAGAGGGGCAAGCAACTAAGGAGGTGGAACCAAGACTACCTAGACTCCCAAATGGATGGTTGTCACCAATCAAGGCAGGATTCGCTTTATGTTATCTAAGTCTAAGACAACAAAGGGGGAGACCCAGATCTACTCCCGACAAGAAAGATCAGACCTAGACACCAGATCAGATCAAGTAGGCTTAAGGTACGTAAGGTGTAAGGTAATTGAAGACCCTAGATCTATGGCAGATGTTACCAGGTGTGCCAAGGCTTTCGATTAGGGTTTTGGAAGTGTTAAGTCCGATCCCAAATGGAACCAAGGTAACTTATGAGGTGGAGACAAGATCTGGGGTTGAGGTACTAGTAACTGATGAAGATAACCGCTGCCTTGGGAAATGTAACCAAGGCAGGGTGAGTAAGGACAGAGTTGGGACTGTCTAGTACCAAATAGATAGACTCAATGAGAGATATGAAAATGTCAGATTATCTGAGTCATCAAGGAGTAGTCAACTTTCATGGAAAAGAGGTCAAGAGTGGGCTAGTGCTAGGCTTGGAGATTAGTGCTTGTTGGGCCTTGGGCAATGGAGTTCGTATTTGCACAGCGTTAGAGTGAACCCACTTGGGATATGCCCTGATCTATAGACCCAGGAAAGTGTTTGGCCCAGAAAATTCATTTTGCAGGGGAAACCAGCAGAAGGAGGGCTAGCGCTAGGGTTTGGAGAGGCAGATCTGTAGATCTAGGACAACCAGGAGACTATCAGCTCAGCGTTGGAGGAGAGATGAGATGAGAATGGCCTGATCTACAAACCCAAGTCAGAAAATTTCAAAAAAATCAAATCTGGAAAAGTCAAAATCTAATGAGGGAAGATAGTACCTCAACCCCAGATCTTGTATCAACCCCATAAGTTACCTTGGTTCCACTTTCGATCGAACTTAACACTTCCAAAACCCTAATCCAAAGCCTTAGCACACCTGGTAACATTCCCCATAGATCTAGGGTCTTCAATTACCTTACACCTTACGTACCTCAAGCCTACTTGATCTGATTTGGTGTCTAGGTTTGATTTCTCCTGTCGAGAGTAGATCTGGGTCTCCCCCTTTGTTGTCTTGGACTTAGATAACATAAAGCGAAGACTGCCTTTATTGGCGTGACAACCATTCATTTGGGAGTCTAGGCAGTCTTGGTTCCACCTCCTTAGTTGCCTGTCCCTCTACCATCCATCCTGGATCCACCTCACATAGGAAACTACAAGGTTGGTGATAACATTTTGGCATCGTTGTCGAGGAGGAAGAGTCCTAGCTTGGTTCAACATACCTCACCTTTCCCTACGACATATCTTTATTGGTGAATTACTTGTATGGTTCACCTGGCGACTCCACTCTATGACTCTACTGAGGATCGTGCCCAACCTATTAATCTTAAGTTCCTAGAACGCCCTAGAAACCCGAAAGGTTTCCCTATAACTTATGCAAGAAAAAACAAACAAGTATTAGGCCCCACTGTTTTCTCAAGTCATCCTTTGAGATCCCCTTCAACCTCATCTAGCTCGATGGCCTAAACAAACACTAGTGGAAATCAGAATTCTCCTCCTCCACAAAACCCTAGGATTTTTGGAAGGAAGGGCAAGGCATCTCCTTTAGATTTCTCCCTAATCCAAGGGGCCCCGCATGACATGACTGATAAATATTTCGAAAAGGTTCCTAAGTTTGATGGAGTATCAGCTACCTCCATCGAAGACCACATTGACAAAGTCTGGGTTCATATGGAATCATATGGAGCTGTTCATAAAGATGTATTCATGAGAGGCATTTTGCATTCTCTAGAAGGAGATGTGCGGAAGTGGTTTGATAGATTACCTGCTTCATCCATCAATGGATATGACAACTTCGTCACAAAGCTTAACAGTGATTGGTCGCACAAGTTGGATGGGAAATTCCTCTTGCATCAACTATTTGACATAAAGAAGAGGGAGAATGAAACAATCCATGAGTTTAACCTGAGACTTGACAAGACTGTAGGAAATATCCCAGATGAAATTAGACCTAAGGACCAAGCAATTGTTATTCATTATCTGAATGCTTTTGACGGTTGGTTGGGCTTCAACTTAAAGGATAAGAACCCAAATGACTTAAAGACTGCCTAATTCAATGCAAAGATGGCTGAGTAGCATGCGGCATCTATGGGTAAGCAAAACTTCTTCGATCATTATGCCCCATCCACTTCCAGATCTGACGCTAAGCTCCGAAATCCTAAAAAACCTGTGAGTGAACCAAAAGAATCAAAGGACACATTAGAAACCATGCAAGAGATGATGAAACAACTAACTGTCCTGACCAAGAGTGTCACTAGTTTTCACAATCCTGAGAGACATAGAAATCCTTATGGCCCTAAACCCTATTGGAACAACAATAGAGGTCCTGAAAGAGATCCTAATAGAAGACGACCCAAGTATCTAGAGAATCTTGAAAAGAGAAATGTCAATTGGTGTGATGAGAATGATGAAGAACCAACAAACACTAGCTACCCTGATGATCAACCAAACAACATCAATTTTATGAATGATTTATCTTTTGATGATGGGTTTGGAAGAATTCTCTTAGAGGAAGAGCCATGGGAGCAAGAAGAACCTTGGGAGCAGGAAGAGGATTTTGTTGATGAGCCTGATCCTTCATGTTGTGCAATAAATATCCCTGAAACAAAGGAACAACCACAAGTTAGAATCTATAAACGAAGAGTGGTTCCCCAACCTTCTTTCTTAGACAAACACAAAACAATTAATGGAGATAATAAGAAAGAAGAAGATCTTTCCTTAGAAGATTTGAATTTAAACATTGACATAGAGAAAGAGCTAAGCAAGATAATGTGTAATATCCCTATCACTGAACTGATGAATGTGCCCTCTGTAAGAAGCCAAGTAGATGAGTTCTTTGATGGCATTGGCCAAGACAAAACCCCTGAGTTTGCTTTAGGGTCTAGTCACATACAGAGCTCTGATGGTATGCAACCTAGAAAAGATGAAAAGGATCCACCTATTAACATCCAATCTGCTATCTATGAAAGAAAGAACGATGGTCACCCTCCCTTTTACTTAACCTTACACATTCAGAATATGCTCCTACATAATTGCATGTTGGATTCTGGAGCAGCCATGAATGTAATGCCTTTGCATGTCATGAAAGAAATGGAATGAGAAGTGACCAGGCCTTATGGAAATGTTTGTGGCATAAACTCAAGGCGAGTACCATCCTACGGCTTGATAAAAAACCTTAGCGCTGATCTGTTTGCATGCTCAGATATCTCCACTATGATGAATGTAGATGTCATTGATTTACCCCCAGCATATGGAATGCTTTTATCTAGAAAATGGGCAGCTGGTTTAGGTGGATACCTCATGATGGATTTATCATACCTTTGTGTCCCAAACTCTGATGGCGCTCTGATTAGAATCAATAGGGAACCCTGCTATGAAAAATATTTGGAGACTTTTGAGGAAGGAATTAAAAACACATATCGGGAAGAATTGTTGAATAATGCTAAGGCCCATATTGTAGAAGATGCAAATGAAGTGTGGAAATACAGGCAGCTTGAAAGCATGTTTATGGCAATGGAAGACTCTGACTCATCTTCGGAAGAAGATCAAATAACTGAACTTGCCAGAATGATTAACATGGAAATGCTTGGAGGTGAATGCTCAAAGGAATTAGAGTAATTAAGAAGACATGGGAACCAAATTCATGGTCACGAACAAAACGATGCAATAAATCCTACAATTGAAGTGGATGAAATTGATAATGCTAGGCATATTGGAAGAATCCCTCGTAGAGTAAATGAATGGTTTGCTTTAATTGACCGTAATAGAGAAAGAGAAAGCCAAGGACTTGAACCTATTTACCCATGGCCAAACCATCCTGAGTTAACTAGCGTAGTAGATGCTAATGATGGAGTCAGTAGCACCCGTGTTTCTAATGTTGCTAGGACATTATCTCATTTATCTTTGGAAGATGGTAACCTAATTCAAGTCCATGATAACTCTCTGACTTGGCAAGAGGATGCCTTAATAAACGATGCACTTGAAGGAGATTTTAATCTTAACAATCTTGCTATATTTCAGACTCCATCAGCCATACCAAATAATGCCCTATCAGCCTATCCTCTCATCCCTAATTTTCTCCTGCAGCCTGAGTCATCCAGTCGTCACAGTCATGATCAGTCTCATCTTCCTAGCTCTTATGCATCACAGTCTGGAGTTGAACCAACCGAGCTAAAAGGTATGCATCTTCACGTTCCTACAGGAGAAGGCCCTAGCCATAATACTGTTGTGTCCCACATACCTTGCCCTTTGGAAGAAAATAGAAGCTTCTAGACTGTAGGAGAAACTGCTAAACATATAATGTCTCCTCATGAAGAAGGGCCTAATGCACCTCTCCAACAGACAAGAAGAAAGATTAGAGAGATTTTAGTTAGTAGTGTAGCCATTCCCATTGATGGTGGTCCACCTAGATTTGATGCAGTTCCTCCCAGAAGGAGCTCAAGGATTATCACCCCGCAACCGAGAAGTCTTGTTGATATCCATCCCATGCCTATACGTAACATTGAAGTGGTTCTTGAATTAGTAAATAGGAATAGATTTCCCACAGGAAGTCAAGTCCTTATCCAGAACCACTTAGTACATTTCCGATCAGGGCAAGCTAATGACATTTGGGTTGGACCCTTTTCCGTTGAGCGTTGCGTGGGTGACATATGCTTACTTGTTACTAGCACTGGACGACAGATTTTACTTCATGTCGACCAGAGGGATTTGAGGGGATACATTCCCAACCTCACTTAGCCTGTAGTCCTTTCTTGCTTGGTTAGAGTAGAGTAGGTAGGACATGAATAAGCCTTTACCGGCAGTGGTGTAGAATCTTGCATCTTTGCCTGAAGCTCGCCTTTGAAGCTCTTAGTATAGTTTTGATTATTGTTATCCTGCACAATAAAAAATCGAACTTTTCTTGAAAGTTATGGTTATAGATAAGACTCATTTCCTGCTTTTCGATTTCATGCATTTTTATTTCGGTATTTTATATGATATCCACAAATTGTTCTGACGACCGGTATCTGAGTTTGGTATAGCTCTAGACATGTTGCATGTAGCCGGTGACATTTTGGTAGCGATTGTAGAGCTAGAAGGATTGATCGAGGATGCGAGAAGCAGAGTACGAGGACCAGAGATTCTGAGGTTCTCAAGCGCTCTTTTCAACAAAGCACTTGTCCCAGCTGGAGCCACATGTTATCACATATATAGTAGCGAGGCTACCATATTCTATTTTTCAAATACAGTACATTTTTCAGCCAGATCTCTTACATATGAGATGCTAAGATGAGCAGTTTTGACGGATCATTATTTTGTTAGTGGACTATTATACTCTCCCATGTCAGGACTGAGTCTCGGGACACTCAGATTCGAGGACTGATGTAGCCATTCAATCATTTGCAGAGTAGTTAGTGATGCCCAGATTGGTTCTAGTGTTTTCTCATTGGACATATGATGGTTCAGATGGATTATTTGCATGGTTATAACTCGGCATTTATTTTATTGTGTTATGGTTATCATTGCTCTTATACGCATCTTTGTGACATATATTAGCATTTAGTGTCATGATCTGGCGGTCATAAATATATGTACTTGGATGTATTTGTATTATGTATTGGTGTCCCTACTTAGACTTGGAAGTTCCTGATCTATACTCATTGGTTTTACCCTCCCTAGGGAGAATAGAGGTACTCATTCCCACCATTCTTTGGCTTGCTAGCGTTGGCTTCATCTTTCACTATCTCCACCCAGCCATTATCTTCTAGTTTTGTGTTTAACCCGACTTACTCCTTGACTTATGGCATGGAGGACCTTTCCCTGCTAGAACCTTTGTTGGAAAAAACTCCTGTTTATAGTGTGTCTCGGCTCGAAGTTGGTGACAGAACTTGCCTTTGGTGAGTTGGATTGTATGCCTAAATCATTCTGGTCGGTTGTCCCGATGTTTGGCACTGTGCAGAACTCCCCCTAGTCACTTGAGCTATTGTTGGCTAAAACTGAAAGCTCATGTACTACTTGTATTGGAAATGTTTATATATGCGCCCATGGAAAATGTAAATTCTAAAATGTGTTTCTTAACATTTACGAGCAAAGAGCAAGAGCAATGAAATGCTAAAATACTCTGTGAAGGGTATAAGAAAAGGTCCCAAAAGCAATGGTTAAATATATGCTATATCCAAATATTGCTGACCTTATAAATTTGAATATGTCCTGGATGAAAGCTGCCGTTAGCTGTGCTTTTAAGCATTGGTGAAGTCCCCAAAAGGTCATATATGCCAAAAAGGCCATGGAAATAAAATTGATGGTCCGAATGAACCTGGATCAAACTTGATGTAGACATGATGCCTAAGTTGAATAAGCACTCTCTGAACAACTCAACCATTTGTGAGGCACTGCCATTTCCTGTGTTGTTTGTCCGGGATGTGGTTATAGTGAGCATTCCCTTTCCATATCCAAAGTGTCATGATGTTAAGTTGGTAGTCATCCTTTATCTTAGCCTTGTTAATTTCAGCGTTCACCCTTCACTAGCAAATTGACTACAACTATGAAGTGAGTATAGTCCTGAAAGTCTGGTCTGAGTAATAATAAATAAAACCCTATATATGTATTTTGTTGATGTACCGCCGGTAAGGTGACTGCTACTTGTTATGAATGTCACTTAAATGATTTGTAGAGCATGTCTTAACCGTGTAACACTTGCAGCAGATGGATGATAGCTTGAGTTATATTATTGGTATCTAGTCATTCACAGGTGATTATATTGTCTATTGGATATTGTTGATGATCAGGAAGAGACCTGGAAGGGGTATGAGTATGCACCCTAGATGGATTTGAACTCTTCTAGTGAGATAGCTTATTTTCAGTTTCGGGCACTTACAGAAATGATCAGGCTCATTTTACCTTTCTGATGCAGTTTTGATTCACAGGATGATGTGTCTGAGCAGGGAGATGTTTTATTAGGATCTCCTAGGGCGTTGTATGGGGCATAGGGGGTGCAGCCACTTGATTATACTATAGTACCCCCATCCCAGAGAGCTAGGTGGGCTTAGTTTGACAACGTGGGCAACCTAGGAGGCTGTTTTGGTAGGTTCACGTTTCCCGAGAAAGATTAAAAAATGATTAAATGGCTATTGAAGGAAACGATTTGGGTTACTGAGGCAAGGAAATGACATGGGATGAGTCGTGATGATGAGTGTGATGTCCTCCGCACCTTCTCCAGTAGTTGCAGCACTCAATTGGGCCCACACCTATTTTTTGGGCATTTTTATATTATTTTTTGGAGCTTTTGGGAGGCTCATGATTTCCTCAAGGAGACACCAAGTCAAGGAAAATCAAAATATTATATTATTTTATTGTGCCTTGGCGCACCTAGAGGGAGTTAGTTAACACTACATGGACCCACCATGTGGTTCATTTATTTCTTGTTGAGTGGGGTACCCTCTTTATGGGTGATCTAGTCCACTCTGGTACTTTATGGTTATGTTGATCCATGTATTGTATGTTGAGCTCATCTCAACCATTGATTAGAACATTTATATCTCTTCATCTTAGCCACTCGTTTTGAAAGTGGTTAGGATTTTGGTTCTCTCCTTTCTATTTAAAGAAGAGAGCTTCTCATTTGTAAAGGGTCTTTGGTTCTTGGATATGGATAATAGAAAACGTTTCTTGTGGATATTTTCTTGGATCAACTTTGCATCTGATGTACTTAGATGGTGATTGGAAAGTATTTTTCTTCCTAGCATTCGGGAAATTGTTATGAGATCTATATTTTTTGGGGATCATTGTCTTGTCTACAGGAGGACGACTTCAGCTTGGGCGTTTTTGCGGGGGGACCTCCACTTGCTTGGATTGTCTTCGTTTTTTATCAGGGAGTTTTCATTAGTGTTGTGGTGACGTATGATTTCTTCTTGCTATTTTTCTGCAGCATATAGCTTTTTTCTCATGTCACAGCAAATCTGATATGGTTGACGTTTGTTGTGCAGGAGAGAGGCCACATTGACTTCCTCGGGCAAACACTGGACATAGAACTCGCTTCAAGCTTCTCAAATTGATCGGGATGGCATGGATCATCATCATCAAGGCATCTACAAGGTTTTCCAGGTAAGATATACAGGTTGGTTCTTTTCTTCCATGATCTCAATCCAATGTACTTGCTTTTCTTCAATTTACTGAAAATTCCAAAATATTTAAAAAATCCAAAAATACTTAATCGGGTAACCGTTCAATCTTTGGACAAACCACTGTTCGGTTTTGTAGATCGGGCATCCCTCTCACTAATTCATCCTCAACGCTGTCCAAAAAGTGGTTGGTTTTCCCTAGATCTTAAAAACTGACTGTTTAAACCCCAACACCCCCACTGAAATTTTGACTTTTCCAGATCTGACTTTTTCTGGAAAAATAATCACTTGGGTTCGTAGATAGGGTCCTCCTCATTCCAAAACACCTCCAACGCTGAGCTAGTTGCTGCCAGGTGGCCCTAGATCTGAGAAACTGAATTTCAACACCCTAGCACTCCTAGTGAGCACAAGTCTAAGAGGATCTTGGACTTAGTGCATTCGTATGTTTGCAAACATATGAGTCTCCAATCTTTCAGTGGCTACAATCACTACGTCACTTTCATTGTCGACTATTCTAGGAAGGCCTAGATTTATTTCCTGAAGGCCAAGTCAAAGGTCTTTGAGCAGTTTCGGGAGTTCAAGACTCTCATAGAAAACGAGACAAGAAGGAAGATCCGAGTATTGAGGACGGACAACAGGGGTGAGTACACCTCCAATGAGTTCTTGGAGTATTGCTCATCGAAGGGGATTAAGGAGCACACAATGCCTCATACCCCGCAGCAGTATGGAGTGGCGGAGAGAAAGAACAGGACAATGGTAGGAGCAGCCAAGGCCATGCTATTTGATCAAGGATTACCACTATTCCTTTGGGCCGAGGCATAAAGGACTGTAGCATACATTCATAACAGGTGTCCCCACACAGTTTTGGGAAGGAAGATACCCAAGGAGGTCTTCACAGGAACTAGACCAAATGTGATCCAGTTGCGCATATTTGGGTGTGTCTGCTATTGTCACATTCATGTTGACACTAGGAAGAAGTTGGACCCTTATGGAGAGAAGAGGTTACTTGTTAGTTACAACGAGACTTCGAAGGCATACAGAATATATATTCCTGCTCGCAAGAGAATCATTGTGAGCAGCGATGTCCAGTTTGATGACGACAAAGCCTTGGGAAGATCTACGGACTTACTAGCACAGTAGCAGCCAACATAGGACTCAAGGGTCAAGTTGGAGGAGCCACAGGTACAGGTACAGGTACAGGTACAAACACAGAGCACAGGTTCTGGTAATCAGAGGGAGTCAGGCGGATAGGATCCTTTAGCCACTTAGTTAGAGGATGAGCCGCAGCAGGGGACAGAGATTCAACAACCGTAGCAAGTAGACACTAGTCCAAGGCCTAAGTGGTTTAGTTCCACAGTTTAGGAGTCAAGGTAGGCGACTCCTCCACAAAGCTCCATGAGATAGAGAAACCCACCATAGAGACTTAGCTATATGGCATTGATGACAAAGTTGATTAACTCTAAACCTTTCAGTTTCGAGGAGGATGCACAACATGATGTGTGGCAGAAAGCCATGGTTGAGGAATATGGCTCAATCATGAAGAATCAAGTATGGGAGGTTGTGCCGAGGCCCGAAGGTAAAATGGTGGTGGGATCCAGAGGGATCTACAAGGTGAAGCATGCAGCAGACGAAAGTGTGGAGAAGTGCAATGTGTGCTTCGTGGCAAAGGGGTTTTCACAGAAGGAGGGTATCGACTATGAGGAGACCTTCGCCCCTGTTGCCAGGTATTCTTTTATTCGGACCATTATCTCATTAGCAACAGAGATGGGTTTGCGAGTTCATCAGATGGACGTCAATACTTCCTTCCTCAATGGAGTCATACAAGAGGAGGTATTCTTGAGCAGCCAGAGGGGTTTGATGTGGAGAATAGGGAAACGCATGTATGCAGGTTGCAGAGAGCTCTTTATGGGCTCAAGCAACCACCTTGAGCATGGTACTCGAGGATAGATAGCTATCAAAGGGAGATGGGATTCCAGCGGAGTCAGGCAGACCACAACCTTTACTTCTTGACAGGTGAGGTGCCTATCATACTGGTATTATATGTAGATGATCTCTTTCTCACGGGAGATGACAGGTTGATTGACGACTGCAAGTCCAACCTTCCAGTTGATTTTGAGATGAAAGACCTTGGGTTGATGCATTACTTCCTAGGCTTGGAGGTTTGGTAGAGAGATGGGTGCTTCTTCATTGGACAGGGGAAGTATGCAGTGGAGATCTTGAAGAGATTCAAGATGGTGGATTGCAAGCCTATATCCATACCTCTAGTTTCCAACTGGAGGAAGATTCATGCATCAGGTTCAGACGAATTTGATCCTACCTTGTATTGCCAGCTTATCGGATCGCTCATGTATTTGGGCAGCACACGACCAGACATTAGCTTTGCAGTCAACTCTTTGAGCTAGTTCATGGTGGACACCAGGAGAGTGCATTGGACAGATGCAAAGCACATACTTCGCTACATCAGAGGTGCAGTGGAGTACGGGTTGGTTTATGAGAGCAGGGGAGCATACAACTAGCAGGCTTCACAGATGTTGATTGGGCAGGATGTGTAGAGGACAGGAAGAGCACCTCAGGTTGCTGCTTCAGCATTAGATTAGGGGTTGTCTCTTGGTTCAGCAGGAAGCAGAAGTCAGTTGCATTGAGCTCGGTCGAGGTTGACTACATGGCAGCTAGTTAGGATGCTTGTGAGGGAATGTGGCTGAGGAAGTTGCTTTCATGGTTGTTCGAGTGTGAGCTAGAGGCTATAGTAGTTCACTGTGACAATCAGAGTGGCATCAGGCTATCTAAAAAATCCAGTTTTTCATGACCGGAGCAAACACATAGACATTCGGTATCACTTCCTGAGAGACTATGTACAAAGAGGAACCATTTGGTTGGAGTATATTCAAACAAATGAGCAGGTGACAGAGATTTTCACTAAGGCACTTTCCAGACAGTTTTGTGAAGTTTAGAGACAAGTTAGGGTTGCTATCGAATTCCTTCCTCGTGGAGAGGGAGTGTTATAAAGTGGCAACAAGGAAGGTCTTCTAGCATTGCATGTGTCCTTGCATGATAGGAAGACATTAAACAGGAAGCCAAAATTATTAATGTGATTTTCCTAAGTTTGGACTTAAGAAAATACATTAATTATTCTAATTTGATTTTGACTTAATGGAATCACTTTTATAAAGTGAAAGGTGAAATAATTTAAGTGATGGCTAACCTAATCTTGGCCATTGATCTCACGTGAGGATCACATCCATTGATCCATAATGAGGGTTAGGGTTTTTGCTTAGCCATTGAGTTAAAAGGAGATTTGGTGGAGAGGACACACACACAAGAGGGATACAAACAAACGAAGAAGTCAAGCAGAGAGGTTTGTAGAGAAGACGAAGAGACACTCACCCAAAGGATTCGTCGAATTACCAGGTTGAGCATCAAGACGTACAGAATCACACAGAGGAGAAATAGTATGCTGCAGAGGAGGCCACACATAATCACGCAGAGGAGAAACTGTATGCTGCAAAGGAGGTCGTACAGCAGCTGTCTATAAGATCCCAAATACTAATATTCTCTAATGTTCTATTGTAGTGCTGACTCACACACTCAATCTTATACAAAGATACGAAATAACTGTGCATGCAAACTTACCATGCAAAAATGCCCTAAAATGTAGCTGAATTAGGGCTAGGGTTTGCAGAGAGAAATTAACACTTACCACTGATATTCGGGTTGATAATGACTCCAGATATAGCTGCATCCATAAAGATTCTGATACGTGGGCTAGTACTGCTTCTTTCCTCTGGTGTTACCACCCCGATGTAGCGTAAGCACCCTCTAGACTGAAGGTGACGTTTTTGTAGGAGAGGTCAGAAACCCTCGAAACTTTGCAGAGCTGATGGTCTTCCCCTCCTGAAGAGAATGGGCAGAGCATGCAGAAGATTTGTCCTCTCTAAGTGCCCTAGCGAATTGAACTGGCAGTTTGGTGCTCACGCCCTCAAATCCCTTAGATCTGCTGATAGCTCCTCAAAATGAGCAAACGGAGAACTGGGAACCACACAATGCAACGAAATGACCCTGCTGAAGAAGAAGAAGCTGACATGCGGGAGATAAACTAGAAATCAGAGACCCAGTGAATACTTTGGGGTATCCAACTAAATCCCTAGCTGCAAAACGTGAACCTGCAAATCAGTAATCCTTCTGAGTGTGTTGGATCCTGAACACTGATGTATACGGTGAATGTCGTTGATAAACCTGGATGGTCTATCCCGAAGAGAATAGGCCAGATATCTCACTGTCGAACCCTTGCTACTCGAAGATGCTGTCTTCAACCCCAATTGTTGCGGTTGCACACAATGCTGTTGCTCAACGCTCCAAAATCAATCAACAATAATCATAGATATCTCCTTTAGTCCCATAACCCTACTTAAATAGATCTTTATGCACTTTTAGGGTTTGCATGTCACTTTTAGGGTTTATGCTCACTTTTGCATGCATGCAATTCTAATTTCAAGTTGACTTTAATACTGAAGAAATAAGGCAAGCATGCTCCGCATGCTTTATGATAATAACTCTGATGGCCCTATTTACTATACTGATGACTAAATACTTGCAGTGTTCCACGGGGACGCGTCCCGTAGGGTCGGGGGCGCGTTTCCACGTTTCCTGCGTCCCGGGGACTTGAGGACTCTTGGGCGAAACTTTCCCTCCCCAACCATGCCCCTGTGAATTTTTTTTTAATATTTTCCCATTATTTTCACATTTTACAATTCCTACTTGGTACTACTTAGAAAATAAACTGATATATTTAGTATTTACATTGCACAATCATTAATATACATCAAATGAATTATTATTTTTGATATTTTATTTTATTTTTATAATTTTAGAGACGTCCCCACGTCCCCCCCGAATATCCCTAAATTTGGGGGTGGTCTCCACGCGTCCCGAATGTGCGTTTCCCCGCTCCCGCGTCCCCCCGTCCCAGAAACTTGGGGGAACATTGAATAATTGTCCTAATGTGCTCTCGGTATTGAAGGTCCTCGATCAATTCCCTAATTATAAAAAACAGAACATTACACTGTCATACAGCCGTACGAATTCCATACAGTTGACATCAGGACCGTACGTATTCGTACAGCTGACGTCGGAGAGCTGTACAGCTGACGCGGGGGCCGTATAGCTCCGTAGGGTGGTCGTACCGTGTTGCTTGGTTTGCTTACTGATTTTGCAGAGGTTCTATTCTGCTAGGTTGGGTGAATTTATCTACCAAATCACCTTGATCAAAAGTATGACGGGGAATAGTAGCAGCATTACAAGAATCATTCCTTGAAGGCTCTTGATGATTATTTGGACACAGATTCCAGTTCGACAGATGTGACAAAGAAGGCTCTAGGTCAAGCTCGCTTACTAGTATATCATCACCATGTGGTTGTTCTTGTTGAGATTGTTCATTACATTCAACTAAGGATAAATGATCATCATCATTCATTTGATAAGGAAAAATATCACTATGTTCATTTCTATACTCACAAACTTGGTCTTCAACAACAATATGACCACATGATTGCCCTTCAACGGAAGTTTTATTAATTTCAACCTTTTCTTCTTTTGCAATGATATAATCAAGCTCTGAATCCAGATTCGGATAGGTTGGATACTGACTCAAATTATCATCAATTAGGCAATGACTATGGAGTTGCTCTTTTAAAGGCTCTTTAATGAC
>LPNX010290297.1:57217-125619 GCA_001517045.1 Pseudotsuga menziesii
GACTGGGACTGACTTCTAGGTTAATGTCGACTTACAGGTCCACTCGGGATGGTTGGGAAATCTTTATTGCATGGGTGAGGAAGTTGGTGGGTATCATAAAGATTGTGATAACTAGATTCATACCCATAGTCATGCTCGAGATCATCCTCATACCCGTAGTTTGACCTCCATCTATCCCTTTCGCTTATTTGTCTGCTAGTTTCAATCATGTTTTTGGTTACTTCCTTCATGTGCCTCAGAAATACATCTGAATTCATTATGATTTATGGTATGCTCTAAGAACTTAAGATTCATATGTTGGGCACGGTCCTCAGTGGAGTCGCAGGGTGGAGTCGCCAGGTGAACCACTCAAGTAATTCACCAATCAAATATATGTCGTAGGGAAATGTGAGGTATGTTGAACCAAGGTAGGCCTCTACCTCCCTGGCAACGGCGCCAAAATGTTATTACCCGCCATGTAGTTGCCTGTGTGAGGTGGATCCAGGATGGATGGTAGAGGGGCAAGCAACTAAGGAGTGGAACCACGACTGCCTAGACTCCCAAATGGATGGTTGTCACGCCAATCAAGGCAGCCTTCACTTTATGTTATCTAAGTCCAAGACAACAACGGGGGAGACCCGGATCTAGTCCCGACAGGAAAGATCAGACTTAGCCACGAGAACAGATCAAATGTGGGTTTGAGGTACGTAAGGTGTAAGGTAAATGGAAACCCTAGCTCTAGGGTTTAGGTACTAGCAACTAATGGAGATGATCACTGCCTTGGGAAACGTAATTGTGACAGGATAAGCAAAGATTGGGACTGTCTAGTACCAAGGAGACAGACTCAGTGAAAGATAGTAAAGTGTCAGGTAATTTGAGTTATCAAGGAAAGTTGGCAAAGAGAATGGGAGTAAGGTCAAATTAGGGCTAGCGCTACAAATAGAGATTAGTGCCTTTAATGCATCTGGCAATGGAGTCAACATCAACACAACGTTTCAGTGAACCCACCTAGGATATACCCTGATCTATGGACCCAGAAAAGGATTTGGCCCGGAAGATTCAGGTTACAAGATAATCAGCAGAAAGAGGGCTAGAGATAGGGTTTGGAGAGGCAGATCTAGAGCCACCAGGAGGCTATCAACTCAGCGTTGGAGGGGAAACGAGATCAGGGTAGCCTGATCTACAAACCCAAGTCAAAAAAATTCAGTAAAGATCAGATCTGGAAAAGTCAAAATCCGATGAGAGGGGCTAGGAGGCTGAAAGTCAATTTTTAAGATCTAGGGCAACCTGGCAGGAACTAGATCAGCATTGGGGGTGTTCTGGAGTGCTTAAGCCCTGATCTATCATCCTAGCCTGTCAAATTTCAGAAAAAACGAATTCCGAAAAAGTCCAGTTTTTAGTGAGGGCGCTAAGGTTGTTTCAATCAAAAACTCAGATCTAGGTCAAACTGCCATGCATCTGGACAGCGTTGGGGATGATTTGGACTATGTGGGACCCATGCAAAGGGTGTTCTGGAGTGCTTAAGCCCTGATCTATCATCCCAGCCTGTCAGATTTCAGAAAAAATGAATTCCGAAAAAGTCCAGTTTTCAGTGAGGGTGCTAAGGTTGTTTCAATCAAAAACTCAGATCTAGGTCAAACTGCCATGCATCTGGACAGCGTTGGGGATGATTTGGACTATGTGGGACCCGATCTGTCCTTCTGTGAAGTCAGAATTCAAAAAAGGTCAAAACCCTAGCAGGTCAAATTTTCAGTGGGGGTTTATGCAATTTTCTGGCTAAAAATCAGATCTAGGTCAAACCAGCAGGAATTTGACCAGCGTTGCAATAGATTTAGTGAAGGGGAGGCCCAATCTATGAAACCCAAAAATGGTTTGGCCAAAGATCGGACGATTCCCAGATATATTGCTTTCTAGGGGTTTTAGTATTTTAGGAGTTCTCAGAAAAATTGAAGTAAAGCAAGGTACAATGGAATAAGATCTGAAAAGAAGAGACTTACCTATTAGATCTTACCTGGAAATGCTTGTAGAAGTCTTTAACAGTGATGATCCTTGCTATCCCGATCAATTCTGGAAGATCCAAGTGATTTCTATGGCATATGCAAGCTCCAAGCCACCAATGTGCCCCCTATCTTGCATGAGCAAACGTCAACAATATCAGATTTGCCAATACAAGATAAAGAAACCAAACGCTACAGGAAAGTAAAACGAAGTAATCATAGATCACAATGAAACTAATGAAAACCCCCTGATCCAAGACAAAGAAAACTTGAACGAGTTGAGGTTCCCCTGCAAAAACGCTCCAGCCAAAACACCCCCCTGTAGACAAGACAATGATAGCAGAAAAATATAGATCTCACATGAATTTCCACAATGCTAGGAAGCAGAAGACTATCCAATCACCATTTGAGAACATCATATGCAAAGCAGATCCAGAAAATATCCACAGAAAAAATCTTTTTATTTTTCAGATCCAAGAGCTAAAGACCCCTTACAAATGAGAAGCTCTCTCCTTTAAATAGAAATGAGAGAACCTCAATCATAAACGAATCCTAACCACTTTCAAAACGAGTGGCTAAGATTAAAAGATAAAATGTTCTAATCAATGGTTGAGATGAGCTCAACATACAATACATGGATCAATATAACCATAAATTACCAAAGTGGACTAAATCACCCATAAAGAGGGTACCCCACTCAACAAGAAATAAATGAAGCACATGGTGGGTCCATGGAGTGTTAACTAACTCCATCTGAGTGTCTCCGTGGCACAATAAAATAATATAATATTTTAATTCTTTGACTTTGTGCCTCCTTGAGGAAATCGTGAGCCTCCCAAAAGCTCCAGAAAATAATATAAAAATGCCCAAAAATTCCAGGTGTGGATGACATCACTCTCATCATTATGACTCATCCCATGTCATTTCCTTGCCTCAGTAGCCCAAATCGATTTCTTCAATAGCCATTTAATCATTTTTTAATCTGCCTCGAGAAACGTGAACCTGCCAAAACAGCCTCCTAGGGTGCCTGCGTTGTCAAACTGAGCCCACCAGGCTCTTTGGGATGGGAGTACTATGGTACAAACAAGTGGTTACACCCCTATGTTCCATACAACTCCCTAGGAGGTCCAACTAAAACATCTCCCTGCTCAAACATATCAACCTATGAAGAAAAACTGCATCAGAAAGGCAGAATGAGCCTGATCATATCTGCAAGTGCCTGGAACTGGAAATAAACTGTCTCATTAGCCTCAGAGAGTCCAAATCCATCTAAGGTGTATACTCATACCCCTCATAGGTCTCTATTTGATCATCAACCATATCCAATAAACAATATAACCATCTGTAAATGATCAGACACCAATAATAACTCAGACTATCATCCATCTGCTGTTAAGTGTTAAAAGGCTAAGACATGCTCTACAACTCATTCAAGCAACAATCACAACAAGTAGCAATCATTTCACTGGCGGTACATCAACAAATACATATATAAGGCTTTATTTATTATTACTCAGACTAGACTTTTAGGACTATACTCACTTCATAGCTGTAGTCATTTTGCTAGTGAAGGGTGAAGGATGAAGTTGACAAGGCTAAGGCAAAGGATGACTTCCTACTCAACATCATGACACTTTGGATAACGGAAAGGGAATACTCACTATAACCAATGACAGACAAACAACAACACAAGGAATGGCAATGCCTCACAAATGGGTGAGTTGTTTAGAGAGTGCTTATTCAACTTGGGCATCATGACTACATCAAGCTTTATCCAAGTTCACTAGGATCATCATTTTATTCCATGGCCTTTTTGGCCTATATGACCCTTTGGGACTTCACCAGTGCTTAAAAGCACAGCTAATCGCTGCTTTCATCCAGGACATATTCATTTTTATAAGGTCAGCAATTTTTGGATATAGCATATTTTTAACCATTGCTTTTTTGGACCTTTTCTTATACTCTTCAAGGAGTATTTTAGCATTTCATTGCTCTTGCCCTTTTTACATATGTTAAGAAACACAGTTTTATAATTTTCATTTTCCATGGGCGCATATTCAATATTTTCAATACAGGTAGTACATGAGCTTTTAGTTTTAGCCAACAACATCTCAAGTGACCAAGGGGAGTTCTACACAGTGCCAAACATCAAGACAACCGACCAAAATGATTTAGGCATACAATCCAACTTACCAAAGGCAAGTTTTGTCACCAACTCAAAGCCGAGACACAATATAAATAGGGAGGCTTGTCCAACAAAAGTTCTAGCAGGGAAAAAGGTCCTCCATGCCATAAGTCAAGAAGTCAGTATGGTTGAAAATTAAACTGGAAGGTAATGGATGGGTGGAGACAATGAATGATGGAGCCAACACTAGCAAGCCAAAACAATGGTGGGAATGACTACCTCTATTCTCCCTAAGGAGGGTAAAACCAATGAGTATAGATCAATAACTTCAAAGTCATAGTAGGGACATCAATACATAAATACAAATACATCCAAATCCATATAATTATGACTGCCAGATCATGATACCACAAGTTAATACATGTCACAAAAATCAGTATAAGAGCAATGATAACGATAATACAATATAAAAAGCTGAGTCATAATCATGCAATATAATCCATCTGAAACACCATCTGTCCAATGAGAAAGTACTGATATAAAACTGGGCATCAATAACTACTCTGTAATGACTAAATGGCTACATCGGTCCTCAAATCTGAGTGTCCTGAGACTCAGTCCTAACATGGGAGAGTACAATAGTCCACTAATACAATAATGATCCGTCAAAACTGCTCATCTCAGCATCTCATATGTAGATGATCTGGCTGAAAAGTGTACTGTGTATGAAAAATAGAATATGGTAGCCTGGCTACTATATATGTGATAACAAACTTCTTTGAATTTTCGCACTTTCCCTATCTTGTAACACAACTCTAGCTTTCTCATACTTAGGGCCATGTATCCTTTGGGGGCTTTGTTGATCACCTGAACCATATCATGCCAATAGGAGAGCGAAGAACATTGAACGGTACATCCATGCATAAAAAAATGCACCATTTTTGTATCCATCTCATCCCTACCACCAATATCAAGGAAATATGTTATTGTTCTTTTATATCCAACCTTTGCATTCAATGAAGTTCCACCAGCATGATGAGAAGTTGCCACCAAATCTAGATGATGCATCAGATTAAAGCTTTTTTTACAATACATTCTTCATGTAGTTTCTTCTATCTTCTATCTCCCTTACTAGCTTCTCTCTAATACACAACAAACATACCACCTCACATGAGTATATGAACTGGTATAGGGTTTTCCCTGATAACAATCATGCTTAAATAAAAATTTAGTCGACCCACCCCCAATATCCCCTTAAGGTTTTGTCACAAACTTCAAAAAGGGTCTTAACTAAGTTTTTCCACATTCATCCCCTTCCAAACCTTCCTCATCTTCATATAATAGATAACTATGAGAATGGGCACTATCCTCTTCTTCCCTCTTATGCATATTCTTCACTGTCACCTTGAGAATTAAAAAGCGAAAGCACTCACCATAAGAACATCATTTTCTCGAAGTCTTAGATGAACAACTTGCAATAAAATGAGAGAGAAGGAATACGAAAGAGAACAACAAGAAAAATCCACAAACAAACAACACAAGCATATACAAAAAACTACAAGGAATGGAAATTGGGCGTACCACTTTATCTCTCTAACTATTTGTAGCGGTAGATCTTGTCTTTCATTCTCTCGTTCAAGCTCTCACAAATTTGTCATACTCAAAAATCCAAAAAAAAGCATGTTCCCACTCCAAGCTATAGAACACAGAGATGAAAGTAAAGAGGAAAATTGTGGGGGAAGAGTTCTTTTGTTTCTCCCTTGAGGTTTCCCTAAACCCTAAACCTCCCCTAGGTCAAACCTTTAAGAGAAAAAAATATTAAACTCATTTTTTGCCTTTTCCACGAGAGCACCTAGGCAAGCTAGGGAGCACATTAAGAGCATCGAGGGAGGGACTATGCAGCGTGCTCCAAGGTCTGTCAACGTCCAAGAAAGAACCACGCTCTTGACAATGGAAAGCAAAGTCTACGGAGGGCTCAAACAACCATCTTAGGGGTACTCCTTGGACACTCCCACTCAAAGCATAGTTTTGAGATAGAAGTGACACCTAAGAGAATGCTCATATCAGCAACCCTAACCGAAACTACATATGCATGTCCTTATCCATGACAAAGGTCCTCGATTTCAAATCCCAATCCCTTCAATTGCCCCCTAGGTCTGACATTATCAAGAAAATCGCATCCTTCTTCAAAGTTCTCCCCTTTGACGAGATCATCAAGAGGCAAGGGTATGATAATACCATTTCTAAGCCTATCCCTAAGACCTTGAGGATCCATATGCCCTCCACTAGGAAGTCTCCCTACTTCTTCGACACTCATACAAAGGTATCATTGCATATCTTGAGATAATTCACATCAAACTGGAGTTAGCCATTTTCATGTCCTAGACCAAAGTTTATGACAGTGCCCATGATGTACACCAGCACTGTCTAGTGCCTTCGGATTGTTCAAATCAGATGCAAGTATATGACCCAGCAGATATATGGATATGTACATGTGGATTTTGGTTATGCTCTGTTGTCTATTTTAGTAGTGAGACTTGGTTGATAGTGGTTGTATGTTGGCGATATTTTATTGGTTTTCAATGAAATTTAAAAGATAAATGATCTAGTTGCTATGTTCAAGAGATTCTTTTTTATACGCATTGGTCATGCCCTACTCTTAGTATGGAGTTGGTCATTTCCCTTTAGGGACACAGCTTGATAGCATTGGCACCATCTTCACTGTCTCCATCCATCAGTTGTCTTCCCATATTTTTGTTTAACCCCGATTTGTAACTTGACTAGTGACATCTAGGATTTTCCCCACCTCACCTCCATGTTTAAATTGTGTCTCAAATGTTTTTGTGATTCACATCACATGGATTGCTTTATTCTAGGTCTTGAACACAAGTAGTCTTTACACACTAAGGCATTGGAAATTAAATGTTATATCTAAATGGATGCCTAGCCAACAAAATAAAAGCGTTTTTAAACATTGTTGCAAATTAAAGTGTAAAAGTCGATCAGTTGGCAAGAGACGAGCACTCATCCTTTGCATGATGTGAGGTCATTTTCCCCCAAAGGGCAACAGGGTGGTCACTCCATCACACCTATGGATGGTGGCGGGAAATTGAGGTCATACTGAATCATTATTCTAAGGCCTGTCAAGCTATTTGGGGAACCTGCTCCTAAAGGATGGCTAGTTAATTAAATGATTAATAAAGTAAATGTTTTAAAAGAGTCAATGGTCAAAATGTAGGATAACACTCATTCATTGTATAATGGACAACTCATTTTCCCCTACAGGGAAACAAGGTGAGGCTAGTCTATCATGGATTACGCCTTTCGTTGAATTTTTAGCATTAGCATGAATTCTTTAAAATTTTGCAAACTGTAAGATAACAAAAAACAAGTGTAGTAGAAAAATCAACAACATCACACACATTGAACACAGTAATTTTTCACAGGGACCCCAAAAGCATTAGTAATTCATCTCTTAAATGAGAGAGTAGTTTTGAGGGGCATGAACACTTATCCCCCCAAACCAGTATCATCACAAAGAATAGAGGTCGTACTCAAACAGGGAGACATAGAATGGTCAGCAGAGTGCCTTGTAACTTTTAGAAAACCTCTCGATAACAACACCCATCATCCAGCAGATATTCAGGCACTATTGCATAAACATGAGAGGGTAGTTAGGGATCTTCCAGCAGGTCGACCACCAGATAGGGGATTCGAGCATATCATTGAGTTGGAGGGGACACAGGCAATCATCACCACTCCATACAAACATCCCAAAAGATACAAGGACGAGATCGAGAAGACGATCAAGGAATTACTGCAACTAGGATATATTCGGCCGAGTTCTAGTCCATTTGCATCGTCAATGGTCTTGGTTAAAAAGAAAGATGGCACCTTACGGATGTGTATTGATTACAGAGCACTCAACAAGAAGATCATCAAAAACAAGTATCCCATCCCCAAGATTGATGAATTAATGGATGAGCTACAGGGGGCAAAATACTTTTCAAAGATTGATCTTCGATCAGGGTACCATGAGATCCGAATAAGGGATGAGGACATTTCCAATACAGCTTTTCGTTGCCACTATGGTCAATATGAGTTCCTAGTCATGCCTTTTGGACTCACCAACGCCCCAACAAATTTCCAATCTTGCATGAACCACACCTTTCGGGCTCAGTTACGAAAGTATTTACTGGTATTCTTTGATGATAACTTGATTTACAGTAAAACCTTGGAGAAACACTTGGATGAGGTACTGAAAATTCTAGAAGAACGATTGCTTTATGCGAGAATGTGTAAGTGTGAGTTTGGTATGAAAGAGATGTTGTATCTAGGACATATAATCAACGCAGAAGAGGTACATCTTCACATGGAAAACATTCAAGCTATCTTGGATTGGCCCACACCAAAGACAGTGACACAACTAAAGGGATTCTTGGGTCTTTACACATATTACAAGAGATACGTAAAAGGGTTCTCTCAATTTGTTGCACCACCCACTGATCTTACAAAGAAAGGGGCATTTACATGAACAGAAGTGGCACAACAAACCTTTGAGAAGATGAAAACATTCATGAGTTCTTGTCCAGTTTTGGCTCTAATAGATTTCTCTCGGTCGTTCATAGTGGAGTGTGATGCTTCGAGAGAGGGACTACGGGCGGTATTGATGCAAAACCATCATCCAATTGCATTCGAAAGCCGAAAACTTAAAGACTATGAGCGCCACTACTCTATATATGATAAGGAGATGCTAGCCATCCCACATGCCTTCACAAAATTTAGGCAGTATTTGGTGGGAAGCAGGTTTAAAATCAAGACAGATCACAACAGCCTCAAATACTTCTTGGAGCATAAAGAATTAAATCAGCGCCAACAAAAATGCGTCAGCAAGGTACAGGCGTATGGCTTTGAAATAGAGTATGTCAAGGGTAAAAACAATGTAGTAGTTGATGCTTTATCCAGACAACCAACCTCATTATCACTCATGAGTATATCCACAGATTTGAGGTCTCTTCTCTTAGTAGAATATTCCAAAAGCAAATTTGCTTGTGAGTTACTAGATGGACAGATCCAGGATGATTGACGACATCATTTATTACGAGGGTAGGATATACCTCATCCCAAAATTAGCTTTAATGAAGAAGATCATACAAGCATCGCATGACTCACCATTATCAGGGCATCAGGGGTTCTTGAAGACTTACAAACATATCAGAGAGAGGTTCTCATTGAAAGGCCTCAAGGAGGAGGTAATACAGCACATTCAAGAATGCAGTATCTTCCAGCAGAATAAAATCGAACACACTCATCCGGCAGGGTTACTTCAACCATTATTGATACCGAAGAAAAAATGGGAAAGCATCTCGATGGACTTCATCACAAGGTTACCCAAGGTACAGGGACGAGATTGCTTATATGTAGTAGTAGATCGGTTGACCAAATTTGCTCACTTCTTTGCTATCTCTTCCGACTATTCAGCATCGCAAGTAGCCGACTTATTTTTCAGAGAAGTTTTCAAACTCCATGGGCTACCCAAAACCATTGTCACTGATCGTGACAGTAAAGTCACCAGTACTTTCTGGCATGAGCTGTTCAGATTGGTAGGGGCAAAACTTGCTACAAGCACAAGTTATCATCCTCAGAGCGAGGAGCAGGCGGAGATTGTCAATAAGTGGATTGAGGGGTCTCTGAGAAACTATGTAGCAAGACAACAGAGGACATGGATTAAATGGCTACACCTAGGAGAGTACTGCTACAATACTACCCACCACATGTCTATTAAAATGACACCTTTCAAGGCTCTATATGGCTATGAGGTACTGAACTTTGCAAACTTGGCTTTTGGAGACAACAAGGCACCAAAGGCAAAAGATTGGGTACAGGACAGTCAAGATATTCTCAAGGCTTTGAAAGAGAATCTATAGGCAACTCAGAATCAGCAGAAGCTATATGCAGACAGACATAGGATTGAGAGGAGTTTTGAGGTAGGAGATCTGGTATATTTACGGCTACAACCTTACAGGCAATCCTCACTCAAGAAAAAAGGAGCGAAAAAGCTAAAACCTCGCTTCTATGGTCCTTACAAGATAGTTAGGAAGGTTGGAGAGGTGGCTTATGAACTAGAACTGCCAGAGGAAAGCAAAATTCACAATGTATTTCATGTATCCAACCTCAAGAAAACAATAGGGAAACACATTGCTCCATCCACTGAGTTTCCTTCCTTAGATGATGAAGGGATTTTGTTACAGATTCCAGAGAGAATCCTACAGTTCCAAGAAAGGAAACTCTGAAACAGGGTAATTTGAGAGTATTTGGTAAAATGGAAAGAATTACCTACGGAGGATGCCACATGGGAGGGAGAGCAGGTATTGCAGCATGATCATACATTCCCTTCCATAGAGGACAATTCCTAGTTGAATTATCTACTAGCACAAAGATAGATAGATATCAAATAGAATGTTTATTGAATTCATTTAAAATGATATACACATCATCCTCTCACCCTAATACACAAATCTTTCCTAGCATAGTAAACCTTACTTTCAGAGAAGGGATTATAAATGTCACCATACTTCTGAGCTTCCATTTGTGCACTTAATGGAACTTTAGTACACAAAACAACATAAATATTGAATGACAGAATAGATTACACTAGATATACTATTTCATTATCATGTTCAAATGGAGAAAGAATAAGAACTAAAATTCCGGCTATCCATGAACAAAGGATATCAATTTTCTCCCAACGCGCGGATTGCTTGTGATGAAAAAAACCAATATATGCAAAGAATATTACCATATTGGATACATTTTCTGTTATCAATTTTAAAAATAACAAAAGAACACATATATTTTTAAAAAGCAAACAAAAATGTGCAAATGTACGTGTGTGTATCTATATATATATAACAATTTTACTACTAATTGATCATTGCCTAACATTACCTCATCATCTTGGCAGCATGGACAATATCATCAATAGGCACATCGTTTGGAACAAGCTGCAAGAAATGCGATTTTTCACCATAGAAGTTGTCTTTAGTATTCATTTGACGAAAATAATACAAATAACAACAAGCTAGTAGAAAAATGATTTGCATCTTAAACGTAACACAAACTCCAACTCCAAAAGGAAAATTTGTCCACAGCTTTAAAAAATAGATGCATGAAAAATATCTTACAACTCGTATGTTATTTGTAGTTTAATGAACATGTTATAATGTCCTTCACCTAGCATAGAGATTCTCAGTTAGGTGTTACTTCAAGAGACTTCCGTTATTAATTGAGTCAGATTTATGTATTTTTTTTCTAGTTACATAATGTTAGTTGCCATCAATATGCATGCATCCTTCTCTACAACTTTCCTGCTCAATACATTGTGTCTGCATGCAATTTATATGGTATCAAAGCCATCGTTGGCATCTAGGATAAATTCTCTTCATAAGCCTCAGAGTAGACCTTACCAATTCAGTTATATTAATACTCTCAATTACAGATGCCAGAACAGCATTGTCTACAGTAGGCTCAATTAATGTACAGAATACATATAATGTCTCTGGCCATAAGACAATCCTATTTTCTTGAATTCGACAGGTTGAACCATGACTTGTATCTTAGACGCTTAACAAGGCCTGTTTATTCTTCAAAATTACATTTAACAGCTTTTGTCACCACCCCATTCAGATTGACAACATCAATACCAACTATATTTGAAACATCTAAAGTGGAGGATCACAATTAAACCTTTTTCCACCCCCTTACCTTTGACTTATCTGATCTCATCACAAATGACTTGCCCTTGTCGTCATATAGTAAATCATGTAAACTAAAAAATTCTTCTTTAAAGGCAAGCAGAAAGATTCATTTGACTTTCTTCAATAAATCTTCTCTAACTGTCATCTCTTTAAGCAAATTTTAAACTCAAGGATTTTTTTTTTTTTGAGAAATACTTATTTTATTCACATAGACATATATACAAAGAACTTGCAGCAGAACAGTAATTTACAATGTCAATCCTAACCACTTCCTGAAACTGACTAGAGATAAAATGACATCAGAAAATACAATAGGATCCAATTTCTTGGCATCCTTTATCAAAAGGACAACCTTGACTAGCAACTGGTGACGTACCTCATCCTTCCAAAGCAAAAAAAAACGCAGAGATGAAACTACCTTCCTGATCAAAGACATACTTACACATGAACTTCCACAACACAAACAAAGCAAAGATCAGGAGGCAGTGCCACAGACCAAAGAGTGAGAACCGCACAATGGAGTAACCATCTCCCAACAACGCATCCCTCCAATAGAGCTTGGCTAAGAATAAGTCAAGATGCTTCCCCTCCACCAAATTCCAGCAATCCTTAACTGTCTCCTGCTTCTGACAAACTGGACACCACCAAACTGAGAGGCCTGTCTTGGCCAACCTGGTCTTGGAGGGAAGCCCCACATAAATCACTAACCAAGCAAAGAGTCCCAACTTATACGAGAGTCTTACCGATCAAACACTATGCAACTGTCAGATCCACCTCTCCTCATTATCAAACAACATCCATCTGACGTTGACAACAAGCGACAAAGGATGTCATCTATGCAAAGCCAAGTACATACAGCGAGAATCATCTTGAAAAAGCAGTGTAACAAATATCCACTGCCAGTCTCTCCAAACAAACCTGGCATACAAATGTTCATCTTGAAAAATTCTGCCTCTGTGGGAAAATCCTAAAGCTCCATGATCACAAGACGATCTGAAGCTAACAACCCAAACTTCTGCACCAGCGACCTCTACTCCTTCCAAGAGCGGCCCTTTGGGTCCCATAGATCCCGCCACTGAAAAATACCCTTCGGACTCAATCGTCTCACCTAGAACCTTGGCAACTCTGCAATGCAAACCCTGTAATAACCCTTAACCAAAATAATGCAACTTGTCCCCACGGTTGACATCTAGTTCAAGCGATGTCTCATTTCAAGCAAATAGGGTGTGAACTATGATAAGACTGGTGAGAATTTTCAACCCCAAAGTATTGGGTGAAAGGTTGCAGGAGTTCTTTATCTCATCACTGATAGTACCTCACTGCTGTTTCTATTTGAAGTTTTGTTTGAACATAGTGTTTTCATGGCAATTCTTCATACAACATGCTCATAAATATAGCACGAAAATGATATTACAAAGATTTCAAATTGCTAATAAAAAGACAATCAAAACTGCTGATATATGCTAAAGAAAATGTGGTTTTACATCCCTATAGCAGCCTGTTGACAAGTCTGGAAATGCACGTTGAGATACCCAAATAATATGGCCACACAATGTGATTGCAGTAGGGAAGTAATAGAGGACTAATATTTATAAAGAGAAAAAATGAATACATGCCTGGGAATGTTCCTTGGTCAGTCTGAGTCATGGGAATCCCTCATCCATTGAAATTCTTGCTGTAGCAGTCACTCCACATAATATTGGTGGTGTCCACGAAGAGCGTGTTGCCCAGATTATCAATAAGATGCCCACATTATATTTACAAACTATTAATAACAAACTTGCACAATGTTCTTCATGTCTGAAATGTTGTTTGTAACCACCTTGACTGAGTCTGATTTAGTAAGGAAATAGCAACTGGGAATGGAAATCAATACTCAGCTGGAAGAGCAGAAAGAGAGTTTGCTTCTTAATGTAAGGGTATCTTCCCTTTTCTACCATGTCCTTCCCAAACCCAAAGAACCAAGGAACTGCTGTATGAATATCACTTCTACTCAAGTTTGTTGCTACAGGAACTTACCCACCAGGCTACCACGGAATGCGATTTGCTGCAGCTGTAACTCTTAGATGGTACCACGACATTTGGAGAATAGAGAGTACCTCCACACAAGAAACTCTTCTCTTATCAGTTCCAAATTGCAAAGGCCAAAGTACCCAGCGATATGCTTCCTCTAACTGTGTGAGCGCCCTCTTTTGGACAGAGATGGTACCAATCTCAGCAGTTACTAACTCGGCCCCAAGAGTTTATGACAGTCCTATAACTTCAAGTCTTCCCTCCTAGAGAAATGGTCAGCTCGATTTGCCACAGAAAAAGGGGAAGCCTCTCCCTCAAGTGTGCCCTTCACACCAGTTCAACAACACAAACAAATCCTCTGGAATTCCTTCTCGAGATTTAGATTTGGTAAATAAAATGCAAACCCAGTTACGGCAAAGAAGCACAGTCGAGAAACCTGACATGATTCCTCCTTAGTAAATGGCTAGGATAGATAGTATCACTATCGAAACCATTCACCTCCTCCTAGGGTTTCGTCCAAGAGAAGTTAGAAGCTCAAGAGCTCTCAATGTCAAAATGTAAATAGACAAGAATGAGCGAATGAGCTCTCATGTCCCTTTATATATTTCCGTCTTTGCCCCCCTTGTGACTTTTCAACTTCTCTTGACTTTTTCTCTCATTGAAATATTAAAAAGTGACTTTTTATGAGAAAGTGACACCCATTTACTTTTTAATTTCGAAGTGAGTACTTTATGACTTAACTTTTACTTCCCACTCACTTTATCATAAAGTGACTTTTACAACGTCAATTTAAATCTAAGTCACCTGACACGAGGACATAGGACACGGGGATTGGAGTGTCTGGCACGGACATGGTGACCCCCGGAATCAAGACACGTAGGACACGTTATATATATATATATATAGACATATAGATCCAAATATTTACAAATATTAAATAGAAATTACAATCAATGCGCATTTAGCATTTGTAATTACACATTTACAAATCAGTAATCAGAATGAGGTTATGAGACACAGAGATAATTCATGATTCTCATGATAGTCATAGATCAAGATGTCAATACTCAGGAGTCAAAACCATATTTCTCATTAAGTCATCAAAATCAAAATGTATTACATAGATGTTGGAATGCCACTGGCAAATGCCAAATAGACTAATAGTAATAGTAAATAGAAAAAGGGGTAGATCAAGATGGAAGAATCTCATCTATCAATTATATTTTAGATTATATTTAAAGATTATATACACGCTTTAAATATGTGGAAGAATGAAGAATCTCATCTATCTACACGCTTTATATTTTAGATTATGCCACTTACAATGATAATGCCACTTGGATTGAATGTCATGGGTAGGAATAGAAATAAGGGGTAACCTCCCCTATGTGAAATAAATCCCCTTGTGGTGTTGTTTGTGGAATATGCCCCCACAAAATACTTGTCGGTCTGCTCTCTGACTTGATTTGAGAGGCTAAGAGCCAAATAATGTAATATGTAAATGTACATTAAAAAATAATAAAAATACATCACAAATAAGAGCCAAACAATGTAATATGTAAATGTATTTAGAAAAATAATAAAAATACATCACAAACTACAGAGAGAAGGATGACAAACATGGGGGGCTATAATCCCATTGGTGTAGTGGGTTCTCATAGACTCAAAATGCCATTGGCAAATACAAAATGGAGTAGATCAAGATGGAAAACCTTCTAATGCTCTTCACTTGCAAAAACAAACCTCTTCGAGCTCAAGCCTCACTAAAAACTGTGAAAGAATGAGGATAAAATTGTTTTTTTACAATTCTTTTTTCTTAGAAATGTCTTGTTTAAGGGACACGGTGTCCTATTTTTAGGACACGGTGCCCTGTTTTTATGACACGATGTGTTGTTTTTAGGACACGTCCTGACATGGTGTCGGACACGTGTTTTGGACGTGTCCTAAAACAGGACACGTCCAAAACAAGTGCCCGACACCATTTCAAGACATGTTCGTGTCCGACATGATGACACGGGACACGGTGGCCTATATGGACGTGACTGGTATCATAGCTTTAAATAAATTAATTAATAATGTCACTTTATAAAGTCCTTTTAGCCTAGGCAAGATTACTAATTAATCAATTCTTTTTTTCGCAGACTATAGCCTACGGGAACTAGGTAGGCTAATGAGTCGCTCATGGAAGGTCATGCAGAAAGGGACATTTTTATGATTTTCAAAGGATGTACCATCAAAAAAAGAATAAGGAAATCACTGAGAAAATCGATTTGGCTTTTGTGGTAAAGGAAATGCCAAGGAAATTTATCCAGATGATGTATTATAGCTCTTTGGACATTGTTATCGCCAATCTTGTAGTTGCCTATGTGCCATAGATCTAGATGGACAGTAGAGGGACAAGCAACTAAGGAGGTGGAACCAAGACTGCCTAGATTCCCAAATGGATGGTTGTCACGCCAATCTAGGTAATCTTCGCTTTATGTTACCTAAGTCCAAGATAATGAGGGAGCCTTAGATCTACTCCCAACAGGAGAGATCAAACCTAAACACCAGATCATATCAAGTATGGCTTGAGGTACGTAAGGTGTAAGGTAATTGGAAACTCTAGATCTATGGAAGATGATACTAAGTGGACTAGGGCTTTGGATGAGGGCTTCAGTCATATGAGGGTTGATCCAAAGTGAAATACAAGTGACCTATAGGGGTAATTCTAGATCTAGGGTTGAGGTACTAGCAACTGATGAAGATAACCGCTACCTTGGGAAATGTAACCGAGGCAGGGTGAGTAAGGACAGATTTGGGACTGTCTAGTACCAAAGGGATAGACTCAATGAGAGATATGACAATGTCAGATTACCTGAGTCATCAAGGAACAGTCAACTTTCAGGGGAAAGAGTTAAAAAGAGGGCTAGCGCTAGGCTTGGAGATCAGTTCTTGTTGGGCCTTGGGAAATGGAGTCAGTTTCTGCACAGCGTTAAAGTCAACCCACCTGGGATATGCCTTGATATATGGACCCAGAAAAGTGTTTGGCCCGAAAAATTCAGTTTGCAGGGGAAACCAGCAGAAGGAGGGCTAGCACTAGGGTTTGGAGGGACAGATCCTCAGATCTAGGACAATCTGGGAGGCACCAGCTCAATGTTGGAGGAGAAATGGGATGTGGATGACCTAATCTACAAACCCAAGTTGGAAAAATGCAGAAAAAATCAGATCCGAAAAAGTCAAAAAATGACTAGGAGTGCTAGGGTGCTGAAAGTCAGTTTCTCAGATCTAGAGCCACCTGGAAGCAACTAGCTCAGCGTCGGAGGAGTTTTGGAATGAGGAGGACCCGATGTACGAACCCAAGTGATTATTTTCCGAAAAAAGTCAAATATGGAAAAAGTCAAAATTTCAGTGGCAGCGTCGGGGTTTAAACAGTCAGTTTTTTAGATCTGGGGAAAACCAGCCACTTTTTGGACAGCATTGAGGATGAATTGGTGAGAGGGATGCCCGATCTACAAAACCTAGCAGTGGTTTGTCCAAAGATCGAACGGTTCCCCGATTAAGTATTTTTGGATTTTTTAAATATTTTGGAATTTTCAGTAAATTGAAGAAAAGCAGGTACAATGGATTGAGATCATTGAAGAAAAGAACCAACCTGTAGATCTTACCTGGAAAACCTTGTAGATGTCTTGGTGATGATGATCCCTGCCATCCCAATCAATTTGAGAAGCTTGAAGCAAGTTCTATGTCCAGTGTTTGCCCGAGGAAGTCAATGGGCCCTCTCTCCTGCACAACAAACGTCAACCATATCAAATTTGCTATGACATGAGAAATAAGCTATATGCTGCAAAAATATAGCAAAAAGAAATCATAGGTCACCACAACACTAATGAAAACTCCCTGATAAAAAACGAAGACAATCCAAGCGAGTTGAGGTCCCCCTGCAAAAAAACACCCAAGCTGAAGTCGTCCTCCTGTAGAGAAGACAATGATCCCCAAAAAATATAGATCTCATAACAATTTCCCGAATGCTAGGAAGCAAAAGACTTTCCAATCACCATTTAAGAACATCGTATGCAAAGGAGATCCAAGAAAATATCCACAAGAAAAGTTTTCTATTATCCAGATCCAAGAGCCAAAGACCTTTTACAAATGAGAAGCTCGCTCCTTTAAATAGGAACAACAGAACCAAAATCCTAACCACTTTCAAAACGAGTGGCTAAGATTAAAAGATATAAATGTTCTAATCAATGGTTGAGATGAGCTCAACATACAATACATGGATCAATATAACCATAAAGTACCAAAGTGGACTAAATCACCCATAAAGAAAGTACCCCACTTAACAAGAAATAAATGAAGCACATGATGGGTCCATGGAGTGTTAACTAACTCCCTCTGGCTGCCCCATGGCACAAAATAATATAATATTTTAATTTTTTGACTTTGTGCCTCCTTGAGGAAATCATGAACCTCCCAAAAGCTCCAGAAAATAATATGAAAAATGCCCAAAAAATAGGTGTGGGCCCAATCAGGTGTTGCAATTGCTGGAGAAGGTGCGAAGGACATCACACTCATCATCATGACTCATCCCATGTCATTTCCTTGCCTCTATAGCCCAAATTGGTTTCTTCAATAACCATTTAATCATTTATAAAACTACCTCGAAAAATGTGAACCTACCAAAACAGCCTCCTAGGGTGCCTACGTTGTCCAATTGAGCCCACCAGGCTCTCTAAGATGGGGGTACTATGGTACAATCAAGTGGTTGCACCCCCTATGCCCCATCCAGCGCCCTAGGAGATCCCATAAAAACATCTCCCTGCTTAGACACATCATCCTGCGAAGCAAAACTGCATCAAAAGGGTAAAATGAGCTCGATCATCTCTGCAAGTACTCGAAACTGAAAATAAGCTATCTCACTAGACTCAGAGAGTCCAAATCCATCTAGGGTGCATATTCATACCCTTTCCAGGTCTCTGCCTGATCATCAACAATATCCAATAGACAATATAATCACCTGTAAATGACCAGATACCAATAATATAACTCAGACTATCATCTATCCGCTGCAAGTGTTACAAGGCTAAGACATGCTCTACAAATCATTTAAGTAACAATCATAACAACTAGCAGCCAACTCAATGGCAGTACATCAACCAAATACATATATAGGGTTTTATTTATTATTACTCAGACCAGACTTTCAGGACTATACTCACTTCATAGTTGCAGTCAATTTGCTAGTGAAGGGTGAAGGCTGAAATTGACAAAGCTAGGGAAAAGGATGACTACCAACTTAACATCCTGACACTTTGGATATGGAAAGGGAATACTCACTATAACCACATGCCGAATAAACAACAACACAGGGAATGGCAATGCCTCACAAATGGTTGAGTTGTTCAGAGAGTGCTTATTCAACTTAGGCATCATGTCTACATCAAGTTTGATCCAAGTTCATTAGGACAATCAATTTTATTTCCATGGCCTTTTTGGCCTATATGACCTTTTGGGGACTTCACCAGTGCTTAAAAGCACGGCTAACTGCAGATTTCATCCAGGACATATTCAAATTTATAAGGTCAGCAATATTTGGATATAGCATATATTTAACCATTGCTTTTGGGACGTTTTCTTATACCCTTCACGAAGTATTTTAGCATTTCATTGCTCTTTCCCTTTGCTCATATATGTTAAGAAACACATTTTAGAATTTACATTTTCCATGGGCGCATATATAAACATTTCCAATACAAGTAGTACATGAGCTTTCAATTTTAGCCAACAACATCTCAAGTGACTAGGGGGAGTTTTGCACAGTGCCAAACATCAAGACAACAGACCAGAATGATTTAGGCATACAATTCAACTCACCAAAGGCAAGTTTTGTCACCAACTCAAAGCAGAGACACAATATAAACAGGGAGGTCTGTCCAACAAAGGTTCTAGCAGGGAAAGGTCCTCCATGCCACAAGTCAAGTAACAAGTCAGGTTAAAACAAAATTGGAAGGAAATGGATGGGTGGAGACAATGAACAATGAAGCCAACACTAGCAAGCCAGAGTATGGTGGGAATGACTACCTCTATTCTCCCTAGGGAGGGTAAAACCAATGAGAATAAATCAGGAACTTCCAAGTCTAAGTAGGGACATCAATACGTAATACAAATACATCCAAGTCCATATATTTATGACCGCCAGATAATGACACTAAATGCTAGTATATGTCACAAAGATGAGTATAAGAGTAATGATAACCATAACACAATATAATAAATGTTGAGCCATAACCATGCAAATAATCCATCTGAACCATCATCTGTCCAATGAGAAAAAACTAACACCAATCTGGGCATCACTAACTGCTCTGCAAATGACTAAATGGCTACATCAATCCTCGAATCTGAGTGTCCTGAGACATATTTGCATAAATTGCCAGTGAGGGTGCTTTCACAGGTTGTCAATAGTCCTTCTGCAGAGAGGTGTTGGAGCACCTATAGCTTCATCCACAACGTCAAGAGAAATAGTTTGAATACAGAACGGGTCGAAAGTTTGGTTTATGTGCACTACAACTTGAGGTTGTTGTCCCATTATTGTGAAGCAACCAAGAATGATAGAACTTTTTTGACTTGGGACAACAATCCAGAGGAGGCTAATGTGGAGGATGGAGCCATTGCATTAGAGCACTTGGAGGATGAACTATTGGGTGATCATGAGGGTGATCCTCATCCGATTCATACATCAGAGATGCCATGCCCAACCACCAGTAGGTTTACAGATGCAGGAGTTTTGCCTTTAGCTTCACAATGTCCAACAATCCATGGGGGCCATTCATCTTCTTCTCGTGTTCCACAATCACTTCCATTAGCTCCTATTCCACCTAGAACACGAGAAAAAAAATTGGAAGATTCTCGTGACAAGAGGAAAACTTAGTAGATAGTATCATAATACTTTGTATTTCATGTTTATTATGGCCTATTTTGTAAACATTATGGCCTACTTTGAAGTTTGAAGTTTGAAATTTAAATTGTTGACTGCATCTTGATTCTTATCATCTTATTATCTTACAACTCTTTGGTATTGAATATGATATTATGATGCTTTGTTTCATTTATGGGTTGATGTTATCTGTTAGAGTCTAGACTGTTAGAGTTTGTTGATTGAAAACAGTGTTACAAATATCGTCGATATATCGGCAACATTGTGATATATCGCGATGTTAACTCACTGGCGATATATCGGCAATATATCGCCCCGATATTTTCCCGATTTTTTGGCAATTTTTTCCCGATTTTATCACGAAATTTGCCGATTTTATCACGATATTTGCCGATTTTTTGTGATATTTGCCGATTTTTCCAAATATATTGTGATTTTTTTCTTTTTTGTATTTTTTAATATTTTTGTATTTTTTATTTTGCCGATATGTTGTCGATGTTTGCCGACATTTTCGTCGATAAATCCGATAATTTCTTTTTGGACTCTTGGCGATATATTTGTCGACACGATATTTGTAACACTGATTGAAAATATTATAAGTTGAAATTTGAAGATTGATGTTGTTGATGATTGATCATTTGATGACAATGCTACAAGTCATAGCTCCTAGATGATTGATTCTATATGTGACATGTGTACTAATGGTTATATCTATGTTTTCTATAGCTAATTTGGTATAATACATGTTTTTTTAATATATATGCATCAAAATATATAAAAATATATATTACATAAAAAACGCTCCCGAAACGCTCCCAAATCGAAATCTTTTGAAAATTTCGCTTTTTGCTCTTGTTCCCCGCTCCCAACAGCCTTGGGCCCGGCAGCCCTGCGACTGCTACAGGACCCTCACAGGTCTGCTCGGAGGGCCTGTATGGCCACGGCAGCCCTCACGGGTCTGCCTTTTGGCCACCTGAGGGTTGGTCGTAGGCTGGGACCCTCCTAAGTATGCCAACTAGAGGTTGCTCGAGGGTGCATGAGCGCAGAGCCCTTACATGGCCTGCCCGGAGGGGAATAGAGGGAAGCACGTGAAGAAGAGGGTTTCCTGTGAACAAGAACCTACTGCCCAAAAAAAAGGAGAAGTTTCCCGTAAGTAGGGAAGCCTGCTCGAAGATGGATAGTGATGCCCGAAGATGAAAATGGAGGGTTTTGATAGAAACCATTAATGCCGAAAAATGATAAGAAACCCTAGCTTAGGGTTTTCCTTTAAGTGGATGTCGATGCCCTAGCTAGACTCATCCATGCTAGGGCACAATCACAAAAGTCTCTTCTTCAACCTATGAGAATCTTCTGAAGAGCAGTTGTACCTGTGAAAGAAAGTGTGTAATAATGAATTGGATAGGGCATCACCGAGACAATGATCCCGAGAGGCACGGGTGCATGAGGCCCGGTCAGAGAGAAGCTGCATAGAGGAGAGCGAAAGCTTTCATGAACTTAGAGGGAAAATCTATCAGAGATCGAACCTGAGGATCAGAGCATCTTGTTCCTAGATAAATTTGTTGTTGGACTGATCCATTCTTCTATTCTAAATTGTTCAAAGACAATATAAGCTTCTATATCTCTCTCATTGGTTTTCCTACACAGATTTTTCTAGGGTCTTCTTACCAAAAACAAGTGTCTTTTATGTGTGATTGCTATTGTGTTAGAAGTTGTAGAGATCTCATGTGTTGCTTATTATGATCTTCATTATATGCTTATATGTTATCTGGGATTGAGTTAAAGTATCGGTACATTATCTGGGATTAAAGAGATTTATAACCTGGTTGAGATCTGTGCTTTCCAGAGTGAGCAGTGATCTCTGAAAAATCTACAGAGAAGACTAGACGTGGACAACGAGTTGCAAAAGGGTGTCAATTTTCATGATATTTAGCTGAGTAATAAATTTCTTGGTAATTACATTCTCCCAAAGGTGAAATTGATGTCATCTAACAGCTTTCAATTTGTTCAAAACTGCCATATAATGAGTAAATCAGTTAGCGAATTTGAGTGATTTTAGTGATTTTAGGAGGATTTTATGGATCTGAGAAGATACACAACATTGTTGTATTTATTTTAACTAAACTGTAAATTTTACTGTGCATTTCCCCAACCCGGTTTCAAGTCATTTTCTCATTGATTAAAACTTTAATACCCAACCCAATGAACATGTCTGCTGCCAGTGAGTTGTTTTTCTCATAAACAAAACATACAGGAAACACTAGGAGAATATAACAATCGTAAAGGCAGATAATTATAAAGATTCACACCATGAAAATTGCAGACACAGATTTTGGCAAACTGCCCAGGCAAAACCCCCAAGCGGAAAACCTGTGAGAGAGAGAGAATATTTATTTATTTTTCAAATGGAGTTGTACAGCAATTAAATGACAGAGAGACCACTTTTCTCAACCCCATGAAGACAGCCACCAATTCTGGAAATTCAGGAACTGAATTTCTGCTCATACTCAGCAATAAACCAGCATTGGAAACTGTGCCCATCTCAAGCTGTACGGTCAGTCAAAATACACAATCAAAATCTCGACTTTTGTACATAATGAAACAGTCCTCTTCCTCGATCTGTGTGCTCTCTGTATCAGCAGCAATTTACATAGAAAATCATGCTCGCTCTGTAAGGAAACCCATGCCCTCCTTTTGCCCGGAAACTCTTGCCTTAAATAGAGCCAAACCAGAATTTAATGCAGCAGTCATTGACCTCAAACTTTGTGCCAAACAATGCAAACTCATGCCCAGCCTCTTCCTCGAAACTCATGCTCATTAAATGTGTTGTACACTCTGGTATTAATATTGTACCTGCGTTTTGAAATTCATTCCCAAGATTTTCTTCCTCTTCTCTCAAGCTCGACTTGCTCAAAATGGACTCATGAAACAATTCGATGTGCCTCCTTTGCTTCCTTGCCCTTTTGTTCAGTTTATGGAGGTAGGTGGGGGGTCACCAAATCCAAGGGCCCACATTGAATTTGATGCACTTAGATCAATGGATGAGATTAATCCACATTCTCTCCATTAAAAATTTATTTTCCCTCAACTATCACTTAAATATATCAAAAAGTCACTTTAATCTCTAAAGTGAAATAAATCCTCGTCTCAAGTCATTTAATCCAAGGGTCGTGTTATTTTCCCCTTTTAGTGACTTCCGCAGAAAGTCACTAGGGGAGCAACTTTCTAGGTACAAAATTCAACATAAATGTGTGGCCTGTGACTATGTGAAGGGGACCTGGCAATGTAAATCAAGGTGAGTGGGCGGTTTGGCCCATAGAGGCTGTATTGTAATCAAGCTAGACATAATAAAACAGTGTATTATTGTATGTTGGTAAATTTCCTGTTGTTTTGTGAACTATTGTGTTAATCCTGTGTGATTGAATCCATGAGTTTGAGCATGTAAGAGATGCAGGCCTGAAGACGAGGAATCTGTATTCCAGCAGGGAGACAGATCAACCCTTGATCACTCTAAGGAACAACTGTGATCCTTTGAAAACGTTGTGTTGTCCGCCGATTGCACACTAACAGCAAAAATCTTCCGAAAGTTGTCTCCTCACTTGAGAAAGTGGGAGAGGTATGACCTTGGAGGCAAGCACAGAGCCAGGTACTATCACCTACTCCTAGCTCCTCCATTTAGGCTAACTCCTAACGAATCCAAGGGGGGTAGTCCCTAACAAAGAGTTTCTATGGCTCAATGTGTTTAAGTTCAGTTTTAATGTTTGAATGATGCGGATGGGTGTTGTTTAGGAGTTATTATGATGGAAGATGATTATAATTAGATAACTGAAATATTAAACATAAGACAAAAGAGCAATCCACATTGCTATCATAAGATTTATAAGATAAACAATATATTGAGAACTCACAAGATAATGCAGCATTCAAAGATATAAACTTTACTCAAAATATCCAATGAACAAATGGCCCAGATTATCAATAATGCATAAAAGAACGGACCAGTGCCTTATGGAGTCAACTTATCAGAAATGCTTAAACGTACTGAGGATGTGAGTTTCAAAATAGTGCCAATGAATGTGTATTGCGATTAATCTTGGTTTAGTTTAAAGTCTTTTAATGGTCTTGTTTAAGTTTCAACAAAAGGTATCAAGAGACCAACCAGGAAAATCTTCTGAGTTACTCCGTTCAGGACATGACGGCCCGCCCAGTATCTCAGGCTGGTATCACGAAAATTGACCAACTAGCTGAGAATCTAGAAAGCGGGGGTTCCTGCGCCCTTACTAGGAATGACTTGGGAAACTTTCTACAACGTCGGTGCGTTGGTTATGGGGTAAAATTTTATTATGTTGAATCTTGTAAGATTAACAGTCCAATGTCGTTTCTGGGTACTCCGATTTTTAGGTCGGTCAGATCATACTCCGGCAAGGAAACAACGAGATAAATTAATTAAGGGGGAACATGAGTTGGAAAATTTTATTAAACAAATTAATTAAAACCCTCCGACAGAGAGCGCTCTTGACTTTCTCTTATGACAAAAGTTCAAGAGTCTTAGCTAAACTATATGCTTGATACAAGGAAATGCAGTGGGAATGCTCTTCGATAGAGAGTGCTCTTGACTTGGATTTCGGCAAGTTCAAGAGACTTAGCAATTAATTAATTAACTTGCAAAAAAAAGTAAAATGACTAATCTACCCAAGAATCTCTTTCAGGTTTTTAGGCCTTAATCGGGAGAGCATGGGGGTAAGTAGAAAAACCGAAATAAATAACTACTCTCCGATAGAGAACACTCTTGATCCACAAAGTGAGATTCAAGAGATCTCTACTTTAAAGCAGTTGAAATACTTTTGAAAGATGAGATTTTTAAATGACAAAGTACACAACTTCACAATGAATCAAAACAAGCTAATCTAGCAATTAGTGTTCTAAGCAAGAAAATGAAACCATTCTAAGTAAAGCAAATCTAATCTAAGAACACAAAAGAAAAGAACACCACAAACCTCCCCAAATGGGGGAGGTTAGGTGTGGGGGCTTAAAAACCCCACTCAAAAAAAAGAGAAATTTTATGGAGTGTTACAATTTGCCTTGGGAATTTAACCCTTGAAAAGGACTTTTAAAATAAAGCTAGAAGACTAAAATTGAAGCTTTTTTAATAGATTTTTATACAAAAAAGGAGAGTGATTTATCTTTTTGTTGAGAACCTTTTCTTCAAACCTGCAAAATGGAAAAAAGGAAGAGGATAGAAAGGAGCAAAAAGAGGGCAAAAGAGGACTAAAACAAATGAGGAAACGAGGGAAAAAGGGGGAAGCGAACAGCAGATAGTTGGCTGCAAAAAAGGGGAAATGGGGCAGCGAACTAAACAATAAGAGGGCTGCAAAAAATGGTAAAAATAGGGCAGCAACTTAGGAGAAAAGTGGCTGCAAAAAATTTGAAGAAAGAGAGCAGTGAAGAATTCGAAGAAGACAATCAAACAACAAGGTGGAAGGAGGCCAAATCCAACCTAGAAGAAGAGGACAAAAAGTCAACAAGACAATCAACCAAAGGTGGGATCAACCTCTGAACAAGGCGACCACTAGAAGCACTAGTCCCGAAACCGTCCAGTCTAGCTAGATGTACGCAAGGATGCTAATGGGGAAAGAGAAGTAGCCACAAAATTATGTGGCACTTGAGATCAAATCCCAAGCTTACTTTCTCAAGTCAAAACTAACATATGATACATAGAAATATGACGAAAAAAGAGAGATACTTAGATCCAACTTAAGAAAAATAACCGGAAAGAATTGATTTTGCTTGATGGATGAGGCAAAGAAACTTATGCTTCTCGACTTTCTTGAAAGAAAATGACTCCTTGTAGAACCTACAGAATGAATGTTAACCATAAAAGAGCCCCTGTATATCGGACAATACCTGAAAGCAACACAACTTCAAGAGAAAAGCATGGATTATACAATATAGTGCTAGATTGTTAGCCTTCAACAATTATACAATCAAATGCTTAAGAATCAAGAGAGGAGGGAGCAAAGAAAGGTATCACCTCACAAGGTGAATCATGGCAAACAAAGAGCTTCCACATTGACCTCCAAAGTCATCAACTTTATTAAATCTTTAAGCAAAATATTACAATGAAAATTCTCTAGAGCTTCTATGCCAAAATTCCCATCCTGTAGAGAGTGTCAAGCACCTCTATTTATACAAAAAACCAAGCCCCAGGGGCTTTTAATGAAACAGAGATCACGCTCAGTGTAACTGAATGATCTAGAGCCAAAGATGGGTGACAGCTTGAGTTGATTTCCAGTTGCGGTGGTGAAGCAGGCGCCACCTCTCATGAGACCTCTCCACGCCTACCCTGAAGATGCCGAAATGCAACAAGTATGGCAATAATTGAGATAGTGTGACCAACCTCGAAGGCAATCACACCAAGGATACAATAGATGTGGATCCGACTTGGCTCAACCTTCAACCAAGACGCCAAGCAAGCCTAACCTCAACCGCCAGATCCAAACGACAATCAGCTTCATCACATTCACGCAAATCCAAATCCATACGGATGCCATGGCATGAGGAAGGTGCGAGACTTAGGAATCAGGATAGAGGCACGTGATAATATGAGATCGCATGATGTGATGAAGTCACTCCATTTTTAAGTTGGAATAATTCCAAACTATCTCATCCGCCAATCATGACTTACGTGATACACCATGGTGGGCGCATGCATTCTTTAGACATGTCACGCTTGCCCCAAAACCTTACAATATGATGAATCTTTGCCAAGGGATGAAGTCGCTACCAATCTTGGACCAATGTTATATCATTCAAGACTTGATTTCATTAACGTGGAGTACGTCCACCCCAATCCCATTCGCTAGTGTGACACTTCCCCTCCATGAGTTGACGTCACCACTGTTACCACCTAAGTTGTACTTAGTGGTTTTTTATCAAGTGAGCCTGGTGAACCAGACAAAGATGACTTGTTCGGACTTCAGAAGACCTTTGGAAGTGCTTGTTGTACTATATCACATGTTCATACCCCATAGGGGAGTTGTAATAAAATGTTCTAGCATGATAGTGTATGTAAAAGACTCGGTCTCTTAGACTTTATTTGCCAATCCGATCAACCCAAGGTGTTTTCTCCCTTGGATATTATTGGTTGTTGAACAAACCACTGATAATTTCTGAGTTTTTCACTCAATGCCTCCAAAGTTGGGGTGGTCTGCTTGGCATTTAGGCCTATTGAGGTTATTAGAGTCTATGTGTCAATGTATAAACATGCTAGGCATTATTGTCGAGTCATATGAACATGTCTAAGTCCCCCTAGGTTTTAAATTTTTTTTAAATTTTTAATTTTTGAAGTTTTTTAAATTTTTAATTTTTCCACAAAACTTAGGCTATTTTTTAATGGTCTAATTGGAAAATTTGGTTTTGTAATAAAAGTGGGCTCAATAATTAGTTTCAGTTATGGGGGTGCTCATTTTCAAGCTAAGAGTACCATGTAAACCCATAGACCCACTTTTTCTAAGTTTTGAGTGATTTGTTCATCACTCAGGTCAAAAATCCCTAAAAATCAAATATTGATTATTTAATTGATGAATTAATTAAATAATGGAGAAAGCCCCAAATCCTAAATCATTGGGATTTGCTCCGATTTGACTAAAATCAGTCTCATCAGCTTGGGATTGACTGGATCTGACAATTCCTTGACTGAAGGAGGTGATCTGGGCCGATCTAGAAGTACACCACAGCATGCAATCTTGGGAATTTCGCCCTCCCTCTATCCTCCACACGTGTGGGCTCATCTGGATGAGTTTTGGTGGATTTAGTCAACAGGTTGAGGTGTCAGTCAGATCAGCTCTCCGATTGACAGTTGCACTTATTGAGACTCAGATCAGAATTAGATAGACTCAGATCAAGCCCAGATTCACTCCACATGCAGATGCAGTCTCTCTCTCCTTGGGATTTGCGTCCCCCCTAGGCTAGATCTCATGTTTTTGCTATAAATAAAGCACAGATTACCTCTTCCAAGAGTTAGAACTGGGATTGAGGTGTTGTTTCTATTGTACTATTGTTATTGTTCATTTGAAATAAAGAGAAGCTTTGGAGGCAAGACGGTGTCATGTTATTGTATGTGTGGATGAGCATTGCCATGTTTTACTGAGGTAACCTGTATCTATGTTCATAATTTGTTGATTGTTTGTATATCCATTGCTAAAGATTGATAATAAGTTTATTATAATCTTCATAGGAAAGGAGTTTGTTAATAATTTTATTGGCCATCTCTTTCCTCTTGATGCATGTTTAGAGATCAAGATTCAACATGTTTTATAAGTTTATATGCATGCTATTCTGAAATCTCTGTTTATGTATTAACCGGATCTCACAAGCATTTTGGCAAGTCTTTGGATTCAGTTGCAGGTTCCTAGCTTGGAGAGGGTGTTGATCTAGCTTGCTTCCTCACTTTCTCCAAAACTTTCTCAAAGGCATAGTCCCTCGACATTCCACCGGAAAGCTCCACAGTTGATCTTCAAGACTTCCAGAACTCTTTCTCTCTCTTCCTCCTTATAAAAATCCAAATCTTACCTGGTTACTTTGGTTACAAGCTTTGTTATCATTTAGATCTGTCATATTAAAGTAAAACTTACATAGATCTATTATTTCAAATTTCATAATCTAGATCTCATTTCTAAAAGGTCTCATTAAGCATTCTAGATCTAGTTCAGGGAAATCGTCCGTTTTGCATGGCAATTTAAAGAAAATCCATAGGTTGCATGCGTTAGATTTCTGTTTCTGTTTTAAAAAGATTAAATCCAGCAATCAGTGCATATCTCATTGGCCGCCCAAACAGCAAAGCCAAGATCCCAAGGAAATCTTGCTTCCCTTGGTTCCTTTTTCACCATTTTAGTTAGTTTTAACTCAGTTTTGTTTGGTTTAAAGTAGGCTGACCCAAATGTACTTTCAAAGTGCTTTTGGGCATATTTCATTCTAACATGCTCGTTGTCTTTTAGCAGGCATAACAAAAAGAAAAGAAGATGATGTTCGAAAGTGGCTTTGGGATCGTTCAAATCCCCCCAGGGGGCTCCCCTTTGACTGTAAATTTTAAATTTTGGGAAGGATGCAAGATCTTGGTTTCATCCTATGTAAGAACCAAGAGGATTCAGATCATTTTACTGATATTGTAACAGGAAATAATAAAATCTTTCTCCGAATAGGCTCTTTCGATCCTATTCCCCATCCCCCCTAGGGATATTCACAAATTTTTTGTCGTTTTTCGCATTGTCTTACTTCTTTTCACTTTAGATTAGTTTCATTCATGCAAAAAAACATTCTTTGATTACTTTATCATATATTTCATATTACGTTATCAAATTAACTTGAATACTTACCCCACGACTTCCCGATTGACCCGCAAGGGGAAAGAGATGCGTGGTAGGAATAATTAGAAAACTTGTGATTTGTTTCTGTTTGCTGCTTATCTTTAATTTTTGTAAGTAATTGTTCTAAAATCAACCCCCTCTTTGATTCCCCGATTGAGATCCACTTGGACCGAAAGAGGTTCCTAGAGGGTTTTTCTTTCTAAGAAAACACATCTTTTAAAACTCACTAAAATTGACAAGACTCCGGTGTGTATGCTCTGTACTTGGCTGCGGTTTTTCCAATCAGTCAAGCTGCATCAAAAGCAACGTGAGTGACTAGTTTAATTAGTCTTCACCCTCCCCAATCAACCACCATCAGGGGAAAATCCAACGCCTCGATCAAACCGTAGGCGGTGGCAAAATACCCAAAGGAAGCGGGAACTCCTAAAAAGTGACCTCGAGGCGCTAATCTCTGTTACACCTTCGGGTGCATTATGAACAACAGTCTCAGAGACTCCATTCAGCCCACATATTCCTTGCGGGTAGCCGTGAAGGTTTAGTTTTGGACATACTCTAAGTACTCTCAGGTATATCTGGAGTCCCCCCCTCGCCTAATTTTAATCAACTCAAATTTACATTAACTTAAAACGTACCAAGAGGCAATCGCAAAACATCTCCAAGCACATGCAAGTACAATGATTATTTTATGACTCCATTTTAAGGCACTGGCTATTTTCTTTCTATATATATATATATATATATTGTCTCAGCATCGTGCTTTCGTGCGCTCATTTTTTATCTTGTCATCTCTGGTTGTTTATGGTTAAATTTCAAACTCCTAAGTAACTCATTCAGTTTAACATCACCATACTAAATAATTTTTCCTTAGTAACTTAATAGGGTCTACCCCCTCTTGGATTCGTTAGGAGTTGAGCCTAAACGAAGGAGTCAAGAACAAGGTGACAACCTTGACTCGAAACTTGCCCCCAAGGACACACCGAGTGGCTTGAAGATTTCTCCCACGTTCCCTCAGGTGTGTGAAAGGCGGCAACAACCACCCTTTAACCATACTTTAAAACAAAGTTTTAACTTCCACTAAGTAGAAGAAGGTCGTAACTCCTTATGGGACCAATGCGATGTCACCTCCTCACATTTTTTTTCTTAATTTTTGACTTTTCAAATAATTGACTTTGGTGCATTCTATCCAATTTTAGCATTTAAATGCTATTCTGGTGCATTTTTAATCAAACACTGCTTCACGAGGTTCCTCGACTGCCCGACTGATGGTGAAAGTGGCTCCTGGGTAAAGATGTTGCTCCGGGCTTGAAAATGAGCCCAACCATGCCGAAAACGGACTCTGGATCACACTTTTATTAGATTTTGAAATTTTCCAATTAAACCATTAAAAAATGGCTTAAAAAACGAAAAAATTTATTTTTCTCGAAATCCAACGAAACTTTAAGGGGACCTAGTACATGTTTATACGACTCAATCGAAATGCCTAGCATGACAAAAAAACACAGACACGAAGGCTCTAATAACCTCCCAAGGCCGAAACATCAAGAGAACTACCCCAGCTTTGGAGAAGCGAGTGAAAAACTCGAAAATTATTGGTTGTTTTTTCAACAGCCAATAATAACCAAGGGAAAAAACACTCTGGGCTAGTCGGCTTGATGCCCAAGTCCGGGAAACCAAGCCTTTTATAAAAATTTAAATGCTAGGACATTTTTTTACATTTTCCCGAAGGGGGTATGAACATGTATTTTACAAAAAATAGAAAGCTCAGCCAAAAACTGGCTAACTCTAGAACACACTGAACTTCTGAACCCTGGAGATGAGCATTCATCATGCTCGATAACTGGCGGCTCAATAGGAAGTTAAACTATTGTACAAAATAGTTGGTAACACGTTGTAATATTGTGTCTGATTTTTGGTCAATAACGATTCCTGCATCAACGTGGTGTTCCTGCAGCATGTTTGGACTTCTGCAGCTGAAACGATTTCCTGCAACGTGTTTGGTTGATTCCTGTAGCAGCATAGTGTTTCTTCCGCATGTTCAAATTTCTGCAGCTTATTTGAGAATCTGTAATATAATGAAGTTTTAAATTTAAAAGTGCATGAGGAGATTAGATCTCTCATTGGAATCACTTTTGGGGCAGCGCGGGTCTATGATGTTAGGCCTGCACCAGCAACATAGGTTTTATGTAAATGTGATCAATAAAGATGCAGGTATGAAAAATTGACAAGATACCGCCTCCATTCACAACAACAACATAGTTTGAAAATAAGGCACCTTCTATAGACATATTATTCACACACAACTGGGGACATAATCATGCACCCAAGATGGAAACAATCGCATTTGTCACAAGCAGAGGCACAGTATACTTCAAGAAAATATTCACAAACCTTTACTCATGTCGGCCTAGAGTCGAATCATGCGAAAAAAGAAACCAAGAACCTCAAACATTTCACAAATATAGAAGATAAAATGTAACGATGTTATATAGACTTTAAGTTCACAAAACTAATCACCACATAAATTTACTATGGAATGACCATAGAGCAAAAAACATCCAACCCACTAGGATGATTGAAAAGATGAACCCTCTGCCATTATATCACAAGATTTCCTTTTTGGTATCTTCGGAACACACAAATCTCTTCCAAGAAATCAAAGAGGGATTCAGAGGGAATTAGGGAGACAACAAAGAAAACGCTGGGTAAACAAATCCTATCCCCTATATTCAATGAAGCAAATACTTTTATACACAAATCTACTGATTATGACTAATTACTAGTTACATAACTATCTAATCCTATCCCTGGATTTGGAATGTCCAACATATTGACTAGATCTCCTTAGGGAAATTATGCACTAGCATCCAAAATGAGGTGCATTTTGGGCAGATTTAATTCCAACTCACAGACATTATGTTAGATAATTCTGTGTTGGATATCTTGAATCTTGATTATCTTTCACTGGAACATGCAGAGCTCAGAACATTCCAAAAGTAACTCTTCACATACATTAAAAATCCCATCTAATTTATCTCACAGTTTGATTTATATAGATCAATTCCAACATGACAAACAATGTTAAACAGCTCCAGAACTGCTAATCCTAGGCACAGGTTCAGTCATATAGAAGTGTATAGTTAAAAATGTAATAACTATTTATGACCTTGGCCACTTAAGAACTTACAAACAGCTATTCAACCCATCAATTATACATAGCCATGTTTCCATTTTTCATGTGACAAATTTCTACAACATTTGGCATAATTTATAACCAAATAATACAGTAATAGTATACATGCATGTCAAATGGAGCAGAATACCTCTGCTGCTTGAAGTGCCATAGTTTCTGTCACTACTTTTATTGTTAGTCCATGCTCCACTGTAGATGTTTCTTTGATGCAATCAATTTTAAACTGGCAAATTGAGCCTCCCATTGCAGGAATATAGGTTTTCAAAGATAATTTAATGCAACCATCATTAAAGCTAATGTCCTTCATTTCACAAAGGAGATCCTGAACTACTCTGGTAGCATCAATCCTACAGAAAAAATAATAATAATTCATTTCTTTCAGATATGATGAAAACAGTAACTTACAAAATCAACAACAGTAGAAAGGTTGTCAGGCACAATCACATATCTGTTACTGACATAACTGATGCTAAAACAATACCCTTGCTTGTTACTCTTCTATTTCATCTAATGAAGAAAACATTGTATCACAACATAGGAATATATCCCATAAATCTAGTATAGGCAGGTAACAAAATATTTCGACTCGGATTAAAAAACATATCAGCAGAACAAGTACAGTATTAAAAAACAAAATAACTGTAGATTAATGAGGCTAAAAATACGATTATGTGGCATGGCAGTTCTTGGGAGAACTAAAATAATAAAATATAAAAACACACATGAAATAATCAGAGACGAAGACAGTCAGAAATAGCACATCATATTGTTAAACTAGTAGCAACAAGGAAGGTCTTCTTGTGTGCATGTGTTCTTGCATGCAGAAGACTTAAATTAGGAAAACAGTTGTATTTAATTTACTTTTCCTAAGCTTACTTTGGAAAATAAATTAAAGTGATCTAAATTAACTTTAGTGAAACACTAGTTAAAGTGAAAGTGAAATTAGGGTTTTTGCTTTACCACTAGTTAAAGTGAAAGTGAAATTAGGGTTTTCGCTTTACCTAAAGTTATAAAAGAGAGATCAATTGATGGAGAGGGCACACACACTTGTATTCCGATAGAGACAGGATACAAACAGGGAGAGAAAGTCAAACAGAGGATTTAGCTGAGAAGACGGAGGAGCAAGCAGCAGGATCACCAAGCTTTGTACAGCTGGGCCGTACACTCACACAGGAGGGTGTTGAGGTTTAGCTAGGATTTTCCCAGTGATTCTGCCAGGTGCTGCATTCGCCAAGTTTGGGTGAATTTGCAGTGATTGTAAAAGTTCCATATTTTCTCATAATAAAATCTATATCTGACTGTTGCACCGGTTTTCCCATCTTGGGTTTTTCCGGGGGTTTCTATACCTAAAATAATAGTGTCAATATTGTGATGTGATGTTGTGATTTATTTCTCAGTTTTATATTCCGCTGCATACTGTAAAAAGATATTCATGTGTGGTTATTAATAGATATTTTGAATGCACTGTTTAGCCCTAGTTGAATATTAAAGAAAAATTTACATGGTATAAGAGCTCTAGTGAGCTAAAGCTGAGAGATTTGCAGCAACAGTGATAGATCAGGGACGGATCTATTGAAGACACAAACTTAGAATGGAGATCTAGGGTTTGACAAGTAACACTTCACAATGGCCATGCAGTTGAGAGTTGAGGATAGACTCCATGGTGCTCAAAACTTTCTTACATGGAAAGAAATGATCAAAAGGATCCTGGACGTCAGTGATGCAGAGGAGCGCATTGACTCCACGACGCTTGCACCCACAGATCCGACAAGTCTAGCAGCTTGGAAGAAGATTGATTCCAGAGCCATGTTGATTATCATGGATGGAGTGAAGGACCATGTAATCCCTCAACTTTATGGTAAGAAGATCGCATTAGAGATGTGGAAGGCTTTGGAGATTCTGTACCAAAGCAAGAACGAGAACCAAAAGATGGTGTTGCAAGAGAGGATGCGCAGTACCAAGATGGCCAACGGAGAAGGAGTGATGCCTTATCTCACGAGGCTCACACAGATTAGGGATGAGCTTGGAGTTGTTGGCTCAAAGACTGATGATAAGGAGCTAGTTCGGATAGCCCTTAATGGATTCTCTAAGCCATGGGACACCTTTGTCAAGGGTGTGGTTGCTAGGGAGAATCTCCCTAATTGGCAGAGACTTTGGGATGACTTTGTGCAGGAGGAGACTAGCATGGGTCAACGATCAGGCTCATCCAGCAGTGCCCCACAGATTGTGAATGAGGAGGCTCTGTTGTCCGCCAATTGCACACCAGCAGCAGAAATCAATTGAAAGTTGTCTCCTCACTTGAGAAAGTGGGAGAGGTGTGACCCTGGGGACAAGCACAGAGCTAGGTACTGTCACCTACTCCTAGCTCCTCCATTTAGCCTAACTCCTAACGAAGCCAAGGGGGGTAGTCCCTATAAAAGAGTTTACTAAGGCTCTTAAGGTTGTTAAAGTGTTTTTAGGTTACGGATGCGGATGGGTGTTATTTAGGAGTTTAATGAGATTAGAAGTGTTTGTTTATTAAGAGAATGATGATTAACCAGAAGCAATCCATGTTGCTAACAAGAGATTACACAGGTAAGCAAACATTCCAGACTTTTAACTAAGCATTCAGATATAAAAATTGAAATGAACCATAGACAGTTGATCAAGATAGAAAATTATTCAGATATAACAAAGGTAGAGTCAATAAAATGCGTAAATAAAATAAAAGTCTAGGAATTAAGCTAGTGAGTGTTAGATTGTGCGAGTGTTCTTGGTAGGTTTTAAAAGATTTTAGTGGTGATCTTACTTAAAGTGTCTGGATATCCTAACCGAAAATACCTTCAGTGGCTCCGTTCGAAGACATGACGGACCTGTCTGGGATCACAGTTAAGTTTTCAATAACTTAACTAATTGTGCCCAGATTGGGTTGCCCAGTGCCCACACTTGGAATTTGCCCACTTGCCTCAGTATTTAATCAAAACAACGTCGGTGCATTGGTTATGGGGGTAAAAGTTTTAATTAAGTTACTCTTGTGCGAACTTAGCAAGTCCATTCACCGTTCTGAGTACGAGCCCAACCCAAAAGTCGGCAAAGCATACTAGGTGAAGGATGATCAACGAAGTTAATTAATTATGGGGTGTGTGTGTTGAAGGTTTTATTAAGTTAATTAATTAGACTCTTCGATAGAGAGCGCTCTTGACCTTGTCTTATAACAGAGGTTCAAGAGTCTTATCTAATCTAGATGAAACTAATGCAGGGATTATGCAAACTAAAGATGCTCTCCGATAGAGAGTGCTCTTGACTTGTGTTTCTGCAAGTTCAAGAGTCTTACTTAAGAATTGATTGATTAAACAATGTGATGCACAAAAAACTTAAGCTGAAGATTGTTGATTAAACTCTCCGATAGAGAGCACTCTTGATCCACCTTATGGTGAGATTCAAGAGATTTAAGCAGTTGATTTACTTGTATGAAAGACAAACAATTAGAAATGAAGTAATCAACTTGTTCAATAGATTAAATGAGATAGACTAGCAATTAGTATTCTAGGAAAAAAATGTAAATAATGATGGAAACAAGCACATCTAACCTAAGCCTACAAAAAGATGAACACAACACAAGCCTCCCCAAATGGGGGAGGATGAGAGTGGGGACTTAAAAACCCCACTCAAACAAAAGATACTTTATTGAACTTATACAATTTGCCTTTAGGAATTTAATCCTTGAAAGGGCTTTTCAAATAAGAGCATACAACTCTATTATTATTAAAACTTGTGTAAAAAGAAGAGTGATTTACTTTTACTTGAAGCTTTTCTTGAAACTTGTGAAAAGGGAAAAGAAGAAGTTTGAATGAGAGCCAAAAGAGCAAGGGAAAAGAGGGCTGAAATAAAAGGAAGAGGAGGGGAAGAAGGAAGGAAAACAAAGAGAAGGTCAAAAACAAGGAAAGGGAGGAATGGGACAGCCAACTATATAGCCAAAGGAGTACAAGAAACGAAGAAAACGGGGCAGCGAAAGAGAAGGAAGATGGCTGTCATAAAAAGTCAAAAACATGACAGCGAACAAAGAGGGGAAGGAAAGGCCCAAAACAAGGTGGAAGAAAGCCCAAAAACTAGGGCAAAAAGGGGTAGAAACTAGGGCACAATAGGGCTGTCCAAAGTGAAGAAAAAGAGTGGTAAACAAGAGGAAAAACAAGGCAGCGATGAAGAAAGAGTAGAAGCAAGGCAAACAAGGCAACCTGTAGAATGGGGACTAAGAAGAGGGAAAAAGAAAGGTTTTTTGCAGCTTATTTCTTTGATTTTTTACCAGCTTTCCCGCTTAACATGTCATAGAAAGAGAAAAACCAGCGAGCTATTTTCCTGCAAAATGATGGGTTAAACAATATAATACACTACAAAAATACACCTAGCATTTGAGCAAAATATAGGAACTTTGTGCTGCTTCAAATACTAACTAGATCTAAGAGAAAAACACTTCCTAGATCTAGAAATGAAAGCAAGTAGATGCAAAAGATTAGCTTTATAAATCAGACTTCTACTTGCAAATATAAAGTAAAACAATGAAAGATTTTGTTTTAGGGGTGAATGAAAAAGATGGAACCACTTGGATCTTTGAATCTTCGAAACCACCCTGGATCTCAATTAGTATGCAGCTGCTGGAAACTTGTGCTTGGCTCCAAGAAAAGGAGATGCAACTGAGCTCAACCTTTTACTCGGTGCATTGGAGTGATCTGCAATCAAAAGACTTGTATGCTTGCCAAAAAAGGGGATTAGATCATGTACTATTTACTAATCTGAATCAAAAAAGCATGAGATATAACTAAATAAGCAATGCCCTTTTAGATTTCTGAAAGTAAATAAGTAAATAGATAACTTGAAACTACAAATATCTATTCTTATGTGCTTGTATAAGCCCTCTAAAGCATTTATCAATACCCACAGATTAGCAAAGCAAAAGAGAAATTGAAATTGTATCACCTCATTAGCCAAAGCACATGCATCCAAGATCCACACCACATGAGCCTCCAAAGCCTTTCTTTATTCAAAATGGTTGCATAAGAGCAACAAGTATTACAATAATTCACTAGAGGTTCTTTGCATTAATCATTCACCCTGAATAGAGCTAAAGGAGCCTCTATTTATACAATGAAAGAGTGCTAAAACCCTAAAACCAAATTACATAACCTGACCGGCTTGGCAACCTAACAGAGAAACCAAACCTAAATTGAAGAGCTGGGAGTGAGGGGAGGCCTCCACCTAGGCAAGGCGCCCCCACTCCAACCCTGAACACCCAAAACAAGCCACAGATGAGATCACACGTGTGGTGACGTCTTCATGGAGAGAGAGGGGCATGAATGGTTGAAGGAGGCGTCTGGGATGTTGGTAAACCATCTTTTTAGGTCTGGATGCAGCCTCTGCCAGGTTTGGGAAGGCCACTGATGGTATAAGCCTCAGTCTTTACCTCGATCAAATCATCGGACCAATGAGTGCTCTCCATCTCATTCTTTAGCTGGAGATGACCAATCTGCTAACTGAATATAAATTAATTGCTCACTTAATGCTGACTGAAGCTGAGTTATGACAACTCCAAACATCATAAATGCCTAATGAGATGTCATTTAGCCTTTTATTTTGCCGAATTTGGATTAATTTGGAGAGTTTTAATTTTCTCCAAAATAATCATTTTTTAATAAAAATTCATTTTTTGCCTCAAAACTGACTTTTTTGAGAAAAAGTTCATTAGGTGTATGATTGATGATCTGAAAGTTGGCTCTGACTAGCTGGCCGATCAAGAATGATTTTTGGCTTAAGGTTAAAGCCTTCAATCACTGAATTCAGGGTCCGGATGACCGACTTATTACGAATGAGTTTTTTCCATTTAATTTATGGAAAAATTAACCCAAAAAACTTAGGAAAAATAATTTAAAATTTAAAATTTTTAAAAATAATTTTTTCCCCGTTCAAAAAAGATTTTTTCGAAAAATTTTTATATGTCCAAATGACTTGGGACATGACCATGCTCTACCTAAATAATGCCTAGTAGGTTTATAACACTCAGTTGGGCTCTAATACCCCCCCAAGACCCAGAATTCAACATCAGGCATTCCAGCTTTGGAGGAAGCGGGAGAAAACCTCATCAATTATACTCGGCTGAAGGCAAAGCATAATTGTCAGGGGCAAAAAACTCCCTGGAATACCTTATTTGAGATTCTACGTCTCAAAAGACCGAACCACTCAAAAAATACCCTACTAGCACATTTTATTACAAACCCCGTGGGGCCATGGTCAAAATTATTCAACTCAAAAACTAGCTAGCCAATACTGGCTAGACATGAAGACGGATCAACTGATACACTGGAATCAGACTTTGAACAAGTCTGTCAACCGGTGGCTCCTCAAGTAACCCAACTATGGTACAAAAAAGTTGGTAACAGGCTCTAGCCCTTACCGGGAAGAGCAAGGGGAAGGAAAAGAGGAAGAAGGATGGTAAGAAGAACCTTGATGTGTCAAAGGTCAAGTGTTTTATCTGCCACAAGCAGGGACACTTTGCCTCCCAGTGCCCAGACAGGAAGAAGAAGAGTGACATTGAGATGGCGGGATCTGCAAAGGTGGATGAGTTTAGCAGGAACTTCGATGAGGAGTTTTGCTTGATAGCTTACATGGCAAGCACCACAAGAAGTAGCATATGGTACATCGACAGTGGAGCATCTAATCACATGACTAGACAGAAGAGATTCTTCAGAGACTTGCAGGAGGGTGGAACAGGAATCCACGTTGAGTTGGGTGATGATGCGCAGTATCAGGCGCAAGGAGTTGGCACTGTTTCATTTAAGAGGGAGTCTGGCAAACCCCTCAGTTTTGCTGATGTGTTATATGTTCCAGGACTGACCAAAAACCTTATATTAGTCTCCACTCTGGAGGACAAGGGATATCGGGTGAAGTTCTGTGACCATAGAGTGTATATCAGGCCCAAGGGATCAAAGAGAATCTTGGATCAGGTCATTGGCAGAAGGAGCAGGAAAGTGTACAGATTACACTTTGAGCCTGCAAAGGCTCTAGTCAGCAGCAGCAGCAGTGAAGGTGAGTTGTGGCATAGGAGGATCACACACTTACACCATGGAGCAGTAAAGCATTTGAGACAGGCAGTCATTGAAGTTCCTCAGGTACAGGAGGAAAAGCATAACTACTGCAAGGGTTGTGCTTTGGGGAAGAACATCAGGAAGCCTATCCCACAGAGTGAGCACAAGTCTAAGGACCCCTGGACTTGGTGCATTCAGATGTATGCAGACCTATGAGTGTCTATTCGTTCAGTGGTTACAGTTACAGCATAACCTTCATTGATGACTATTCTAGGAAAACCTAGATCTATTTCCTGAAGTCAAGTCGGAGGTCTTTGAGAGGTTCTGAGAGTTCAAGACTCTTGTGGAGAACCAAACAGGAAAGAAGCTTCAGGTGTTGAGAACAAACAACGAGGGTGAGTACACCTTCAATGAGTTCATGGAGTATTGTTCGGCGGAGGGGATCAAGAAGGAGCAGATTGTGCCCCATACCCTACAGCAGAATGGAGTTGCAGAGCGGAAGAACAGGATGATGGTTGGAGCAGCTAAGGCCATGCTATTTGATCAGGGATTACCACTATTCCTCTGGGCCAAGGCATACAGGACTGCAGTATACATTCAGAACAGGTGTCCCCACACAGCTTTGGGGAGGAAGACACCGGAGGAGGTATTCACAGGAACTAGGCCAGATGTGAGTCACATTCGCATATTTGGCAATGTCTGCTATTGTCATGTTCATGCTGACAATAGGAAGAAGCTGGACCCTTCTGAAGATAAGGGGTTACTTGTTGGTTACAGCGAGATTTCAAAGGCATATAGAGTTTACATTCCTGCTCGCAGGAGGATCATTGTGAGCAGGGATGTCCAGTTCGATGAGGACAAGGCCTTACGGAGATCTCTAGACTTATCAGCAGAGCAACAGCCAGCACAAGAGTCGGGAGTCAAGTTGGAGGAGCCAGATGTATAGGTACAGGTACATATGCAGAGCACAGGTTCTGATGGTCAGAGGGAGTCAGGTGGACAGGATCCTATAGTCATTGAGGATGAGCTGCAGCAGGAGACATATATCCAGCAGCTGCAGCAGGTTGACACTAGGCCAAGGCCTAAGTGGTTTAGGTCCACAACACAGGTTTTTAGGCAGGTTGATCCTCCACAGAGATCTTTTAGATGGAGTGTACCACCAGAGAGGCTTAGTTACATGGCACTGATGACAAAGTTGATTAACTCTGAACCTTCCAGCTTCGAGGGGCTACACAACATGATGTGTGGTAGGAGGCTATGGTTGAGGAGTATGACTCCATTATGAAAAACCAGGTATGAGAGGCATACAGATGGTGGGGATCCAAATGGATCTACAAGGTGAGGCATGCAATAGACGGAAGCGTGGAAAAGCACAAGGCGTGCTTCGTTGCAAAGGGATTTTCACAGAAGGAGGGTATTGATTATGAGGAGACCTTCGCCCCTGTTTCCAGGTATTCTTCCATTCGTACCATTATCTCAATAACAGCCGAGATGGGTTGGCATGTCCATCGGATGGACATCAAGACTGCCTTCCTCAACGTAATGATAAAGGAGGTGTATATTGAGCAGCCAGAGGGGTTTGATGTGGAGAACAGGGAGACGCATGTATGCAGACTACATCAAGCTCTTTATGGGCTCAAGCAGGCACCTCGAGCATGGTACTCAAGGATTGACAGCTATCTATGGGAGATGGGATTTCAGCGAAGTGAGGCTGACCACAACCTGTACTTCTTGACAGGTGAGGTGCCTCTCATACTGGTCCTATATGTGGATGATCTCTTTTTGACAGGAGATGAGAGGCTGATTGGAGAATGCAAGTCCAATCTTGCAGTGGAGTTTGAGATGAAAGACCTTGGGCTGATGCATTACTTTTTGGGCTTGGAGGTTTGGCAGAGAGATGGATGCTTCTTCATCAGAAAGGGGAAGTATGCAGTAGAGATCCTGAAGAGATTCAGGATGGAGGATTGCAATCCTATGGCCATACCTCTAGTTTCTAACTCGAGGAATATTGATGCATCAGGGTCAAACGGATTTGATCCTACCTTGTATCATCAGCTTATCGGATCGCTTATGTATCTGGTCAACACTCGACCAGACATCAGCTTTGCAGTCAGCTCTTTGAGTCAGTTCATGGTGGACCCTCGCAGAGTGCATTCGACGGCAGGAAAGCATGTACTTCGCTACATCAGAGGTACAGTGGAGTATGGATTGGTTTATGAGCACAGGGGGAGTGTACAGTTAGCAAGTTTCACAGATGTTGAATGGGCAGGATGTGTAGAGGACCGAAAGAGTACTTCAGTTTGTTGTTTCAGCATTGGATCAGGGGTTGTCTCTTGGTTCAGCAAGAAGCAGAAGTCAGTTGCATTGAGCTCGAGAGAGGATGAGTACATGCCAGCCGGCATGGCTTCTTATGTGGGTATGTGGCTGAGGAAGTTACTTGCAAGGTTGTTCGGGTGTGAGCTAGAAGCTACAGTAGTTCACTCTGACAATCAAAGTGGCATCCGGCTATTTGAGAATGCATTGTTCCATGACCGGAGCAAACACATAAACATCAGATACCACTTCTTGAGAGATTGTGTTCAGAGAGGAACCATTCGATTGGAGTACATACAGACAAATGAGTAGGTGGCGGACATTTTCACCAATGTACTTTGCAGACAGAGTTTTGTGAAGTTCACGGATAAGTTGGGGTATCTACCGAATCCTTTCCTCGTTGAGAGGGAGTGTTAAACTAGTAACAACAAGGAAGGTCTTCCTGCATGCATGTGTTCTTGCATGCAGAAGACTTAAATTAGGAAACCAATTGTATTTAATTTACTTTTCCTAAGTTTACCTTGGAAAATAAATTAAAGTGATCTAAATTAACTTTAGTGAAACACTAGTTAAAGTGAAAGTGAAATTAGGGTTTTCGCTTTACTTAAATTTATAAAAGAGAGATCAATTGCTGGAGAGGACACACACACTTGTATTCCGACAGAGACAGGATACAGACTGGGAGAGAAAGTCAGATAGAGGATTTAGCTAAGAAGACGAAGAAGCGAGCAGCAGGATCACCGAGCTTCGTACAGCTGGGCTGTACAATCACACAGGAGGGTGTTGAGGTTTAGCTGGGATTTTCCTAGTGATTCTGTCGGGTACCGCATTCGCCAGGTTTGGGTGAATTTGCAGTGATTGTAAAAGTTCCATATTTTCTTGTAATAAAATCTATATCTGACTGCTGCACCGGTTTTCTCCTCTTGGGTTTTTTCCGAGGGTTTCCATACCCAAAATAATAGTGTCAATATTGTGATGTGATGTTGTGATTTATTTCTCAGTTTTATATTCCACTGCATACTGTAAAAGATATTCATATGTGGTTATCAATAGATATTTTGAATGCACTGTTTAGCCCTAGTTGAACATTAAAGGAAAATTTACACATATTTCATATTTAAATAGGATAGCAATAAATAGCGTTATGAAGCGGGTCGTTTATAGCTCTGTTGCGGCGAAGCGCCTCCTCCCCCTGGCTCCCACTCCCGAAACTCACTCCCTTCAGAAGTTCACTCCCACTCCCGAAGCTCGCTCCCTTCAAAAGTTCGCTCCTGAGTACTCCCGAAGCTCACTCCCTTCAGAAGTATGCTCCCAAAACACTCCCAGTTATGGGAGCACACTACCAAGGCGCTCGTTACCTATCCTATACCAAAATCTCATATACTACCTTGATCATTTGATGACATTATTATGGTACCTCCCTTCTTTGCCAAGCTCCTATAAAAGTTGTTATGGTTGATCATTTGATGGCAATGTTATAAGTTATATGTTTATAGCTACTAGATGATTGAAGTTATATGGTTTAATCCATGTTCTCTACAGCTAATTCAACATCCTTCATGTTTTTTAAATATGAATCCATCAAAATGTATTAAGAAATCTAGTATATAAAAAACGCTCCCGAAATGGGAGCTTTTGAAAATTTTGCTTTCCGCTCTGCTCCCTCTTCTCGCTCCCAACAACATAGCTTTATAATCTATTTGGCACACAACGCAGAAAACATATAGCACACAAAGCACAAAATTATATCTATGAAATATATATTTAATATGGAAAAGAATGAGGGATGATAATTAATACACTTACAATGGAAAGTACAAATACATCAGAAGAGTGATAGGTCATACCTTTTGGTAAAAGGGGTGACTTATCAGACTTGCAATAATAAATAATAATAATAACATTATGACTTATTGACTTTAGGGAATTATAATATTATGACTATCACCTGGGTTGTAATACATGTTATGTATCTAGGGCATGTTGCCGCCTAATTCACACTTTAAGACACAGGGAAGTCACAACCTGCTATGTGTGTCCTTGGGGGCAAGTGAGAGCTGGGGACCATTGTCACCACAGTCCACAACTCCTCCGTTTAGGCAAGATCCCAACAGAGCCAAGGGGGGTAGTCCCTATAAGAAAGCTAAGTTCCAGATTTATTAATTAAAAACAAATTAATTAAAGGGATCTTTTATTAAGATTTGTGAGGCTAAGCCTTTGTATTATCTAAAGAATGACAAGCAGCATGCAGATGCAAAGACTTCCTTTTAATGACAAGCAGACCTTAAGATAAATAAAGACCAGTGCCTATTACAAATGGAGTCTAAAATTATAACTTTACAGATTTACAACTGAAATTGAAATGTACGTTAATTAAACCACAGTTTAGGTGTTATCTCAATTAAACAAGGTTACAATATGGCAAATGAATACTTATGAACAATATAAACAATAATAAATGAGCAGTTAACCAATATAAGCAGTATCCACCATTGCAACAGATTGAATAATGGAACAATTGTCAAGCTATTACCCCAAAAATTTGTATTACACAAGATCTCAGATTACTAAACCATGAATTAAAGATGCCACCACAAGAATTTGCGAAACTGAAATGAAATGCTTGTAACTGAAAAGTGAAGAGCTTGCAAAAATAAAAGTACTTGCAGTGAAAACCTTGAACAGCAAGGTGATAGCAATGACCTGTGTTTGTAAGACGTTTTGCAATGTATCTTGGTTTATTTTAGTAAATTTTATTAAAGTTTTTCTTCTTGAATTTTAGTCTTAGAACCGGTGGTGTGACTACCCCAATCCAGTACTTCTCAAGTCAAAGAGGGAGTGCTGTTGCGCTCAACAAAGTGGGAGCAAAGCCCACCCGTAGCTCACAGGTCAAACCCCAATGGCCTGGTGCTCAACAAGGAGGACGTCAAAGCGCCTAGAGACCCCCCACGGTCTACTACCCCAAGTCGCCTCCGAGGTCACTGTTTTTAATTAACTTAAAAAATAACAAGATGGATGCCTATTAAACTAGGACTTCTCTATCCCCTGTCGTATCTCGTGAGTACCCCGAAGGGTGATAACCGAGTAGAGGAACAGGAAATAGAGAAGCTTTTGTTGGTTAATTTTAAGGGTTAATTTTAAGTCTTGGTGGTTAATATGCAAAGTAAATTTTAAGCTGTCAACAAGATCAACCAAGCGGTATTCCTTATGGGAGGTGCTGGTACTTGATCTTGGACTGAAAATAAAAAAAAAGTGTGATTGTAACAAAAAAAGGAAAGTTGTTTTAATTACCTAAGCCTCCACTTCTCCTGCTTTTCATATCCAACTTGAAGTCCCTAAAGGGAGATGACAAGTGGATAGAGGATACACAGGATAGATGGGTTGTATGATTACTTCTTTAACAATTACTGAAACTTAAAAGAAAAATGTAACTAGCTAAAGCAATGCCCAACCGCACAGCAATCTTTGTGACAGAGATGGTGGTCTGTCACAAAGATAGGTGGGTAAACAGGAAAAATAAAACAGATTATACTAACCTCACAACAATCTCTGTTACAGAGATGATGGTCTGAAACAGAGATAGGTGGGTGAACAGATTATTTTTTATTGAGTGGGATCCCCTCTCTTAGGGTGATTTGGTCCATTGATATATTATATTATTTTATTGATCCATGTTCTTTATGTTGAACTCATCTCAACCGTTCATTAGAACATTTTTATCTTTTAATCTTAGCCACCCATTTGAAAAGTGGTTATGATTTTGGTATCTCTCATTCATGTTTAAAGGAGAGAGCTTCTCATTGTAAGGGGTCTTTGGCTCTTGGATCTGGATAATAGAAAAACTATTCTTGTAGAAATTTTTGGATCTCCTTTGCATCTGGTGTTCCTCGATGGTGATTGGAAAGTCTATTGCTTCCTAGCATTTGAGTATTTGTGGTGAGATCTATATTATTTTGGAAACATTGTCTTGTCTACAGGAGGGCGACTTCACTTGGGCGTTCTCTAAACCCTAGCGCAACCCTTCATTTTTCAATTTTCTCTTGTGATTTGATCTTGTCCTTGAGGCTCGAGTACTTTGACACTGTTAAATATTCTTTCTAGTCTATCTCGTGGTACTAGATATCCCCAAATCCGGTTCTTACCCCCTTGCATTGGTCACGTTTCCCAAGGCAATGGATATTGTCATCTTTTGCTAGTACCTTGATTCTGGATTAGTAATAGGCTCATAAGTCACTTGTATTTCAAACTTGGATAAAATCTCATATCTCATAAACCCTTGATCCAAGCCCTAATTCACCTTGTGACTTCATCCATAGATCTAGGGTTTACTTCACCTTAAACCTTACGTACTTCAACTCCTTTTGATTTGATTTGGTGTTTTGGTCTGATCTCTCCTGTCAGTAGTAGATCTAGGTCTCCCCCATTGTTGTCTTGGCCTAAGACAGCATCAAGTGAAGATTTCCTCAATTGGCGTGACAACCATCCATTTGGGAGTCGAGGCTATCTTGGTTCCACCTCTTTAGTTTTCCATCCCTCTACCGTCTATCCTAGATCCACCTCATAGAGGCATCTACAAGTTTGGTGATAACATCAGCAATCAAAGAAGTGTTGTCTCCAACAGAAGGGTTAGCTAAAAGAGGGAGATGGGTTGCTAAAATACAAGAGTTTGACTTAGAAATTAAACCCACAAAGTTAGTCAAAGGACAAGGTCTAGCTCAAATGTCGACTGACAGTAATAAAAAGCTTTAGATATGGTGTGTCAAAACAAAGTACCAAATTATTCTCCAAGTCTTCAAAAGCTAGAGCAAGTTGAATCTTATGTAGATATTATTTTCTATCTTAAGCATGGTACTTGTCCAAATCACCTTATGGGTCATGGGAGAAGATCATTAATATTAAAAGCTTCTAAATATGTCATAACTCAAATGGGACTATGATGGAAAAATCCAGATGGGTTAATCCTTAGATGTGTTGATGAAGATGAAGCCAAAAGTCTCATAAATGAATTTCATGTTGGATTGTGTGGTGGTCACTATGCAGCTTGAACCACTACTCATAAAATCCTTAGAGCTGGTTACTATTGGCCTTCTATATTTTCTGATGTCCACAAGTTTGTGAGATGTTGTGAACCTTGTCAGCTTTTCACTGGTAAACATAAGTTAGCCTCCTTGCCTTTACATCTAGTTGTTGTAGAAGCTCCTTTTCAACAGTGGGGTTTGGACTTCATAGGAAAATTTAAAGATAATTCAAGGAATGGTTACTCGTGGATCTTAACAGCCATAGATTACTTCACTAAATGGGTGGAAGCCATTCCTACCAAAGCAACAACTTAAAAGGTAGTTATGGATTTTCTTGAAGACAAAATAATAACAAGGTTGGGCGTGCCGGCAAAGATAACAACAGATAATGCTAAAGCCTTTAGTTCAGCAAAAATGTCATCTTTTTGTTTTGATTATGGCATTATTCTATCTCATTCATCAAATTACTATCCTCAAGGAAATGCTCAAGCAGAATCAAGTAATAAAAATATAATGACCTTTGTTAAGAAAATTGTTGGAGAAAACAAGAATGCATGGCATAGTAAGATTAAGTATGCATTATGGGCTAACAGGATAACAAAGAAAGCTTCTACAGGGAAAAGTCCTTTTGAGTTGGTTTATGGTTTGGATGTTCAGTTACCAGTGCATCTTAGGCTTCCGATACATGGTCTACTTCAGACTTCTAGTTCATGTGAAAGTGCAATGGGTAACAGGGTTATTCAGATAATGGAACTTGATGAAAATAGAAGGATGGCTTGTGAACAGAATTGCAAGAACCAAGAAAAAGTTAAAAGGGCATTTGACAAGACAACAAGGCAAAGAGTTTTCAGTTTTGGGGATACAGTTTTGTTGTGGGATAAAAGAAGGGAAAATCCAGGAAAGCACGGTAAATTTGACAACTTGTGGTTGGGTCCATTTATCATCAAGGACGAAGCAGGGCCAAATTCTTTCCACCTCAGCCACTTGGATGGTGAAACCTTGAACTTTCCCGTGAATGGGTAACAACTCAAGTTATTTTTCAGATGACGACTCATTGGTGCGCAAAGGGGTACCCTCTGTAATGTATCTTTGACCTTACACTTTTTCTTTAATTTTGTTGTATTTTTATTGCATATATTGACTTAGATGTATTTATGTATTATAGCATTCTTGGTTTTGTAACATATGCATTTGTTATCATAACACACATGGTGCTTATGTTTGGCATGTTGAACTTTCTTATCACAGATTCTGAGGTTCTCGCATGCTTTTCGATGATCAAGGACACGTCCCCGAGTTGGAGCCAGAATGTTGACCACCAAAACCAACTAGGTGGACAATGATGTACCACGCACATGTTGGATGTGCCCTGAAAATAAGAATGAAGTACTTAATGATTATATCAAGTGAGGCAGCTCTTCTTCTCTCTATGAAATTTCCGCACCCCTGCGGGGAATTTGTAAAAATATGTCAGCATGAAGGTCTAGTTTTTTGTAACTTAATCACCTAAGACTTAGTCATTAGGTAAGTCCTTTCATCGAGTGCTTTTTCATTTGGATAATTAAAGAAAAAAATTAGAGATTTTAATTATTTGAGTTTTTCACTCAAAATTACCTCCAAAGTGGTGAAAAGTGTTCTAGTGATCAAGTCCATGACGTGATTGGGGCCTAGGAATGTTCTGTGTTACTATGCTAGACATTATCTAGAGTTTTGCGAAATTTCATTAAGTTCTGCACAGGTTTTTTTAATTTTTGGTCATTAAAAATTGTCACTCGAGACAATTTGTTGTAATGTAAAAGAGGGTTACTTGGTCCATTATAATGTTGTAAAGGGGTATGGGTACTCGAGACAAATGGCATGAGACCCACTACACCCTTGGGCCAAGTTTGAAGTCATTTAGACACGTATTACTATGGATTTGGTCACTTTTGCTCGAGTCAGTCATGGAAATCAGGAAATTGGGCATTTAATTAGAGATCCAAATTTTGGAAAAGTGACTATAGTCATTTGGGGTGGCCAAGTAAAGATTCTAATGTTTATATTAGGTTCCTAAGATAAATTTAAGACCCAAAGGGGGCCCCCCCATGCAAGCATGTAAAAAGTTTTGAGTTTCCCACTCTAGGGGGTGCCCCCTTCTCTCTTTCATTGGTTGGGAGAGTTAAATCAATGGGAAGGGCCCCACTATGGTGGTTTCCTCCTCATTTGACATATTAATAAGGTTAAAAGCATTAAAAGGGTGGTTTCTCTCCCCATATTTGAGATCTCAAACAATGGTTTTTCCCTCATTGAGCAAATTCGCCCTCCTCTCTTGGGCCCCCCTCTCTCCCTTGTGACACTTGTCTAGCAAGCAAAGAGCCTCTCTCTTTCATTTTTTCTATTTAAGGATGGCATTCCTCCTCATTTGGGCTAGATTCACTTACTCTCTTGCTCCATTTTGCTCATGCTCTCTTGCTCTCTCATTCCCCCATTCTTGCTCTCTTGCTCCACTCTTGTCCAAGAAAAGCCATTGTACTTTCAAGTTTGGATGAGAATAGAAAAACTCTTTACAGGAAGTACTGTCCATGCATTGTGATTGAGGTGATCTTGTTTCATTCTTGGTTCGTTTTGTATTTGGAATCTCAAGCAAAGTTTTTTGCTTGAGAATAGTATTATAATAGTTTTGTTACATGTTATGTGGGTTGTTTGCTTTGAATTTGGGAGGTTAAAGTATTTATAGCTTGGATATTTTGTTTCTCAACACTTTGTGGATTTCTCACTCCATTTGCATTGTTGAGCTAAGTTTGTTACAGGTTTCCCAAGTTTGGAGAGTTGGATACCCCATTGTCCAACAAGTTTCGAAAAGGACTTGGCATCTTTACTAACATTCTTATTCTTATTGCATCCCTTAAATACTCTACTTTGCACTCAAATATTATCATTTTTCATGTTTTTACATGCTAGTTTGCTTTAAAAAAAATTCTGATTTTTGCATGAAAAATTTTGAGTTTGTTTAAAACTCATTTCTATCACTTTTGTGCTATAATAGCTTGTTGTTTTGTGCAGGTTTCTGATCTCACAGAGGGAGGGAGTGCTCAAGTTCAGCCACTAGAAAGCACCAACAACACCCAAGAGGGTCTACTTCAAGACCCTTGCAAAAACCGGTTAAAAAATCACTATTTCTCTCTCATTTCTTTATAAATATTAGTGCTGAAATCTACATCTTTGAAACAGGCCAAAGAGAGTCTCTTGGACTTGAGTTTGTTGTGCTTCATTTCGAGTTTTCAGTACTTAGTGATTTTGGTTTCGGTCGCATGTAAGTGAAGTGGCTCTGCCCATCCTTGCATGACCTTGTAAGTTGCTTGAATTTAGATTAGTTTACTTCATTGTTTGTTTTCTTTTTGCCTGCACCTCACAAGTGAAGTTGCTATGCCCATCCATGTGAAATCGTGTTGGCTAGCATTTTTTTCAAGTATTTGCTTATTTATTTTTTGCCCGCACCTCACAAGTGAAGTGACTCTGCCCATCCATGTGAAATCGCATTGGCTAGCATTTTTTTTCAAGTATTTGCTTATTTCTTTTTTTCCCAACCTCACAAGTGAAGTGGCTCTGCCCATCCATGTGAAATCGCGTAGGCTAGCATTTTTATTTCAAGTATTCGCTTATTTCGTTTTTCCTACACCTCACAATTTAGTAGGCTCTGCCTTCGTTGTAATATCGCCCTCGGCTTGTTTTGTTTAATTTTTGCTTTAAGGATAAAATTTACCACAAGCCCCGTTTTTTGCCCCGTATCATCTCTCCCCGCCAGTTCGACCGATCTAGGGTGACAAGAAAGGGAAAAGATTTGTGTTGGCTAGTTTAATAGGCACCCAAATAAGTATCTTCATTAGAAAGGAGAAAAAGAGGCTTGACCTGTGGAGCTAGCGGGGTAGAAGTCGTAGGAGGCTTCGTGGCACTTTGTGTCCTCCAGGTGAGCACCCAACAAGTTTCAAGTTTGACCCGTGGAGCTAGGTGGGAACCTTGCGTTTCCATGTTGAGCACCCGACATTCTCTCTCTAATCGAAGGAGATAGTCTCTTTGGGTAGACATCTAGAATAGTTCATTTCTTTACAACAAACACCTTAATTCTCTAAGTCAAAGAGAGACATAAAATTTACTTAAACTTACAGGACCACTTGCATAACATTGTTACAATCATTTACATTTCTCTACTTTGCAATCACTTTATTTAACTTACTCATTTATTGGAAGTCATCATGTTCTTGTATATTTGTTAAAATAAATGAGTTGATGCTTTAGGAAAATTATTTGAAGTTGATTATTGTGACTCCATAGCTCGAGTTGAGACAACACTGGTCATTTTGATTATTTGATCGTTTCTCTCTTTCATACATTATTGGTTGATTGTTAAAGGGTTTGCTTGAAATTGAAATATTTGCATCATTGCACGTTGATTGTCATTTTTGTAATTTACAACTCCCAGAAAACATTCTTCAAAAAAGAACTTAGTAAGGAGGGACTACCCCCCTTGGCCTTTAGGAGTTGTGGTCTAGACGAATGAGTTTAGAACTGAGGTGACAGTGGGCTCTCAACTCATAAGTTGCCCTTAGGAACACACACATCGGTTGGGAGACTTACCCGTGTCCAAGAGTGTTTTAGGCAGCAATAGAGTGCTATACAATACAAGGATGTACATGTGTCAAACTATGGTTCATCCAACCCCCCACATAAAATGCACTCCAAGCATGATCCTGATTGGGATCAACACCCCTCCTCCAAGATGGTGTGCTCTACAACCAAATGTTAGTCCAACGCTCCTTCCACAATGGTCCATTATTCAAGTGTCCCCGTGCAAGATATTTATCTTCTAATTATGTGCCATGTTATGTTGTACCAATACCAGCTCACTTTCAAATATCTACCCAGGGAGAGGGGTTGTTTTTCTTCTTCAAGGCCAGGATGGGGGTGTTATCTGCACCTTTTGAGGGAAGGTTATGGTCATACCCCTTGATTTTTCCTTTAGAAGTATTATAGCTTAGTGTGAAGAAAAATGGCATAAGCATGAAAAATCTAATTCATAAATTATGTCAAACACTTTGAACATCTAGGGTTTTAATTAAAGATTTACTCATAACACTTTGAAATTAAAAGCACCAAGTCTAAAGTCTTTCAAACATTGAAAATTAGGCAAGCACATAGATGATAGAACACAAGTATTTTTGGTCCATCTAGACCGGGAAAAACCCCGACCTGAGGAAGGCCGAAAGCAGAAAACTGTTTATTAAGGGTGCACTTAGAAATATCTTTTACATAAAAATTTCCTTCTCACTCTCATTAACGAAATTTCACAAAATACAATACAACAGCAACTACCTCAAAATTCGTGCCAAAGAGCAGTTGTACAACCTGTTGTACGGTTTTCCACACGTGTTGCATGGTACTTGCTATCACATACATAGTAGTTGGGCTACCATTGTTCCTGAGCAGATTTTTGAGCTAGGCCTTTACTTTGAGATCAGCAGATGATGAGCTTCCAATTGATGATCACTCTTATCCAGTGGATCCATAGCATTCAGATTGATTAGTTTCATGCCATGACTAAGCCTCATGACCCCAGATTTGATGATTGAGTTAGCCATTTTTCATGTTCTAGAGCAGAGATAGTGGCAGTGCCCATGATGTACAGCAGCAATGTTCAGTGCTTTCAGATTATTCAGATCGAATGCAGGTATATGACCCAAGTGATCTATGGATATGTACATGTGGATTTTGGTTTTGCTCTACTGTCTATTTTAGTAGTTAGACTTGGTTGATAGCGGTTATATGTTGGCAATATCTTATTGATTTTCATTGAAATCTAAAGTATAAGTGATCTAGTTGCAATGTTCAAGAGATTCTTTTGTATACTAATCGATCATGCCCTACTCTTAGTATGGATTTGGTCATTTTCCTTTAGGGACACAACTTGCTAGCCTTGGCACCATTTTCATTGTCTTCATCCATTCATTGTCTTCCATATGTTGTTCAACCTTGACTTGTATCTTGACCAGTGACATCTAGGATTTCTCCCACCTTCACCTCTATGTTGGAATAGGTCTCCATGTTTAAAATGTGTCTCGGTGTTGGTTTGTGTGATTTTCATCACAGGGATTATCTTCCTCTAGGTCTTGAACACAAGTAGTCTTAACCAAAAGTGTCTTTAGGCACTAAGGCATCGAAACTTAAATACTATATTTAAATGGATGCCTAGTCAACAAAGTAACAGTGTTTTTAAATGCTACTGCAAATAAAGTAAATAATCTTCAAGTAGTTAGTCAATTCTCAAAGACGTGCACTCATCCTTTGTATGATGTAAGGGCATTTGCTCCCAAAGGGCAACAGGGTGGTCACTCCATCGCACCTATGGACGGTGGCGAGTAATGGAGGTCATACTGAGTCATTATTTAAGACCTGCAAGGATATTCAGGGCACCTGCTTTCGGAGGATGGCTAGTGAAAGTTGATTCAAATGTTAAAGTTAAAGTAAATTTTTAAAAATAGTTAATGGTCAAAGGATGAGCACTCATTCATTGTATAATGCACGGCTCATTTGCCCCTAAAAGGAAACAGGGTGAGGCTAACCTATCAAGGCTATGCCTTAGTCATTTTCTGGAGCCCAGAAGGCTTTCTTGGGCACCTGCCTTTGGAGGTTGACTAATATCATGTGTTGAGCAAATGAATGTCTTAAAAGGTTACTTGTCTAGAGTCTAGTGGAGCACTCTCATTATTCCACCCATCTACGAGACAGCGCCATTCCCTATTGTTCATTTATTCCAGCTTATGTGTTGTGTGGATCCCCTTTTTCCTTCATCCTAGATGCTTACAATGTCGAGTGTCAAGTCATTCCCATGGCCTTACCTTGTTTTATTCATCTTCACCCTTGACTAGCAAAATGGCTTGTTACCACCTAAGTTGTACTTGGTGGTTTTTTCAAGCGAGCCAACGAAGTAAAACAAGTACACTTGTTCATGATCAGAATTTTTGTAACACATGTTCATACCCCCTTGGGAAAATTGTAAAAAATGTCCTAGCATTTAATTTTTTATAAAAGGTTCGGCTTCCCAGAATTAAGCATCAACCCGACTAGCCCAGAGTGGTTTTTTCCTTGGTTATTATTGGCTGTTGAACAAACGACTAATAATTTATGAGTTTTTCACTCACACCTCCAAAGTTGGGGTAGTAGTCTTGGTGTTTCGGCCTTAGGAAGTTATTAGAGCCTTCGTGTCAGTGCTTTTCAACATGTTAGGCATTGAAATTGAGTCGTATGGACATGTGCTAGGTCACCCTAGAGTTTCATCCTTTTCCGAGAAAAAATTATTTTTCCGCAAAATTAGGCCATTTTTTAATGGTTTAATTAAAAAATTTCAAAGTGTAATATAAGTCAGATACGGAGTCCGTTTCTAACGATGGGACACTCGTTTTCACACTCATAGTGTCCTCTTTACCCTAGGGACCGCTTTCCACATCAGTCGGGCAACCGGAACACCCTATGGAGCATTATTCATCTAAAGATGCGTCAGAGTGCCATTTTAATGCTAAATTATGACATTTTCGCACCATGGTCAAACTTTGGAAAGTGAAAAAATCAAAGTCAAATTAAAAAATATTTGAATTGGGTGACATGGCACGGGTCCCCCTAAGTCTCATGATCCTCTTTCAACTTAAGTTTGATTCAAACTTTGGTTCAAGCATATGGGAGCTCACATGAGGAAATGGGTGACATCATGGAGCTTTCACGCTAGCATGTGGAAGCTAGCGAATGGGGAGAGTGTGTGGACCCCTCCCCCCTCACTTTGAAGCATGTTTTGGTATTAAACTTTGACTTATAAAACTTTGGGTTATGAATAGTGCATGCATGAAAGTGGGAGTTTGATGTGAGACTCCACGTTAGTGTGAATACTAGTGAATGGGGAATGGTGGGTGGACCCCTGCCCACTTGGTGTTTTTTTTATGTGAATTAAAACCTTGGTTTAAGCATATGCTAGCGAGTATGGTAAGGAAGGGTGACATCACCCTCTTTCACATATCTCACCAACCCCCGTGAGCTCATGCGTGAAGAGAAAGGACGTTGAGGTGGAAGGTAGGTGGAGTTGGTGGGTGCTTGAGTGTGTTGGCAGCTGATTGTGAGTTAAGTGAGAGAGGTGTCAATCACCTCTTCAGTTCAAGCTCAGATAACCTCCGAGTGTAGCTTCAGTGTTGGTAGCACCCCAGGGGTTTGCTCTGGTTATAAATAAAGCATCCTTTCTCTCTTCCAAGCTAGTTCGAGTTTGATAGAGAATTGGTTTGTTGTTGTAATACTGTAATTTTTTTTGTTGCTTGGAATAAAAGAAAGCTTTGAAGGAAAGATGGTGTTGTGTTATTTTGTGTGGATGAGCACTGTCATGTTTCACTGAGGTAACTGTATCTATGTTCATAACTCGCTTATTTTGATATTGTGAATCCAGTGCTAAAATATTGTAAATAAGTTTATTATGATCTTAGTAGGAAAGGAGTTTAGTTAATAAGTTTATTGGCTACTTGTTTTTCTTTTATGCATGCCTAGAGATCTAGATCTAACATGTTTTATAAGATTATATGCATGTTGTTTTAATCTCTTTGTTTATGTATTAACCGGATCTCACAAGCATCTTGGCAAGCCATTGGATTAGTTGCAGGTTCCTAGCTTGGAGAAGGCGTTGATCGAGTTTGCTTCTTCACTTTCTCCAAACTTTCTCAAAGGCATAGTCCCTCGACATTCCACCGAAAAACTCCACGGTTGATCATTCAGGCACCAAGCCACCTCTTTCACTCTTTCTCCTTTTTTATCAATACTCATTTGGTTACTTGGCTCTTATATTTTAGATCTACTGTTTTAAAGCTAGTTTTTTTTCTAGATCTAAATATATAGGAGTTGCATGCATAAATTTGGTTTCATTTAAGAAAAGATCCAAGTCTTTTCTTTCTAAAAAACTAGATCTAGCAATAAAAAGTCTTTCATTTTTTATAAGTGATTCTAAGTCACATCTAAAGCTTGTTTAAAGTGAATGGTCTTTCCTTTTTTAAAGATAAATCTTGCATCTAAGTGCACATTGCATTGGCTTCCCAATGGGAAAGCCAAGATCCTTGGTTAAATATTTTGAATTTTTACATAGTTTTAACTTAGATTTTTTTTTTGTCCAAAAACACTTTTAAAGTGCTTTTGGGCACTTTATACTAATAAAAGCTTGTTGGTTTTTAGCAGGTCCGTCCGAAAGGAGGAAGGGGTGTCGTCTAAAAAGCGAGCCATCTAGAACCCCCTAGGGGTCTCCCCATCTTCCGTGATCATTATTGTTGTACTTTGTAAGCCCTTGGGTTCGTTCTGTATAAAAACCAAGTGGTTTTTTTCAATTAAGTTTTGTAACCAAGTTCAATAAAAAGAAAACCCAAGTAGGCTCTTTCGAGCCCACTCCCCATCCCCCCTGGGGGGATCCGCATCTTTTTTCTTTTTTTCATTTTTCTTGCTTTTCTTTTGTTTAGTTTAGTTTAGTTTGGTTTATTCACATGTAAGTAGTATACTTTGTGTTACATTCCAAATTGTTTACATCTTTCAAGTTCTCAAAGTAAACTTACTACTTACCCCACGATTTCCCGAGTGACCCGAAAGGGGAAAGAGATTCGTGGTAGGATAATTAGATAACCGTGTTTTCTTTTTGTTCAACACTTTAATTCTAATTTCAAGAACTTAAAATACGCATTGTTACCAAATATTTTGTACAATAGTTGAACTTCCTTTTAAGCCGCCAGTTATCGACCATGATGAATGCTCATCTCCAGAGTTCAGAAATTCAGTGTGTTCCAGAGTTAGCCAGTTTTTGGCTGAAATTTTAATTCTTTGTAAAATACATGTTCATACCCCCTTTGGGGAAAATGTAAAAAATGTCCTAGCATTTAAATTTTTATAAAAGGCTCGGCTTCCCGGACTTGGGCATCAAGCCGACTAGCCCAGAGTGTTTTTTCCCTTGGTTATTATTGGATGTTAAACAAACGACCAATAATTTCTGAGTTTTTCACTCGCTCCTCCAAAGCTGGGGTAGTTATCTTGGTGTTTCGACCTTAGGAGGTTATTAGAGCCTTCATGTCAGTGTTTTTTGTCATGCTAGGCATTCCGCTTGAGTCGCATGAACATGTACTAGGTCCCCCTAGAGTTTCGTTGGATTCTGAGAAAAATAATTTTTTCCATTTTTTAAGCATTTTTTTTAATGGTTTAAATGGAAAATTTCAAAATGTAATAAAAGAGTGATTCAAAGTCCGTTTTTGGCATGGTTGGGCTCATTTTCAAGCCCGGAGCAGCATCCTCACCCCTGGGGTCACTTACACCATCACTCGATCAGCCGGAGCACCCCATAAGGCAGTATTTGGCTAAAGGAGCTTCAGAATAGCATTTTAATGCTAAAAGTGGACATAATGCACCTAATCAAAATATATTAAAAAGTCAAAATTGATTTTTAAGTGGTGTGGTGACTTGGCATATGGGTCCCAATTAACTTATGACCCTTTTCCACATGATGGAAGACAAACTTTGGTTTAGAGTTTGAGATGGTGATTAATATTAAAGAGGTGACGTGAAAATGAGATCACCCATGCTAGCGTGGAGTATGAAGTGTTGAGTGAGATGGGGAGGGAACCATCCACTTAATATTTTAAAAAAAAATTATTATAAACCATGTTTTACTACCATCCCATGCGAATTCTTTGAAGCTTAAGATATTGCATGGTAAAGGCCATGTTTTAATTACATAAAAGGGATGACATCAAAGCTTGGAACCCACGCTGGAAATCGACCATACACTCGCGCTAATGAAGATTAACGTCAACCCGGGATTGAAGCTCACGTGTGGAAAGTTTGGTGGAACCGTGGCTTGCCAAAGTGAACACTTTCCTTGATTTATGGCCACCAATGGCTCGGCTCTCTTCAAATCTCAATGTTTAGCAAATTACGGCTCCCTTCAGTCACGAGTTATCTTTACTTCAGCTCAGTTCAAGCTCACTTAGCTCTGAACTCTCTCTTCAATTCATGAATGGCCCCCCTAGGGCTTGGTCTTTGTATAAATAGAGGTGCTTGGCTCCTCTTTCAACATGGATTTTTTTGGGCAAACTTACTCTGCCAGATTTGTAATTGTGTTATAGCTTTTGCTATTGGAAATAAAGTGACTTTGGAGGTCCGTATGGTGTGTTGATTCTTGTCATGGGAAGTGCCTTATCTATAGCAAGGTGATTTTGTTCTTGTTTATTACTTATATTTCACTACTTTGATCAAATTGCTAGCTTAGAAGGATTTATTAAGTCCATAGGGTGGGCATTTGAGTTCAATTTGTCCATTTATGTTGGGTTTTATGTGATTTTGAAGGAGTAGACTGTAGTTGGAAATACTTATACTCTTCTAATCCCATTTTGCTTTGCATACAATATTTGATCAGGATGTGTTTGTAAGTGGTTTCTTGTGTAGATCTCCCAAGTTTGAAGCGAAGTTTGAGCTCGGTTGCTTCTCTCATCTCTTCAAAAGACCTATTTTTTCTGACATTGTGTGCATTTCAGGGCCTCCTAAAGTCGATCTCAAGCCTAAAAAGTTTGGCAAGAGGCACTAGTTAGAAGATCCATCACTCAAAAGTTAAAACTACATCTTAAAACTCGGTTACTTGCTACCTTGGAAGCCCTAAACCTTTTCCTTTCGTTTTTGGCCTCCTACCTTCTCCTCTTTTTCCCTCTCTCTCTCTTTTTCGCAACCTTATTTACTGTTGTTCGCTTTCCCCTTTTTCCTCTTTTCCTCAGTTATTTCAGCCCTCTTTTTTGCTTTCTTTTTGCCCCATTTTACCCTCTTCATCTTTCCCACTTTGCCTATAAAAGTTTTGTATCTAGTTTTGCTTCAAAAAGACTAAAAAATTTACATTTTAAAATGGTAGTTTTTGCACTTAGAATAATTTCATTTTTGTTCGCATCTAGATTTACTTTGATTTTATTAACAAATAATGGGTGCTTGAGTCATTGTTCGTTTTGAGCAGATACTGAAGAAGAGGTCAACCAAAGACAAGTCTAAAGACTTGGAAATATTGAAGAAAAAGTTCCCAACAAGAAGACAAACCACATCCTTTTTTTTGTACAAGCCATTAGGGCTTCTTCACCCTTTTGATTTTTTTTAAGTTCTCTTCAAGGGTTAAAATCCCCAACCATTGTAAATTATTAATAAAAAGGCTAGTGGGAGCAAGCCTCCCATCTTTTCTACTTCCCCTATTTGGGGAAAGTGTGTATTGTGTTCCTTTTCATTTTTACAATAGTGTAGTTTTAACTTAAAGCACTTAGCTTAGTTCTCTTGATTAGACTTAGTTTTCATTTCCACTAATTGCTAGTTGTTCATTAAGTATAACTACTAATTGCTAGATTAGATTTTATTACTTCAATTGTGGTGTATCTTTCTCTATAATTGTTAATCTTACAAAGAACCAGAATCTCTTGAATCTCACCGTAAGGTGGATCAAGAGTGCTCTCTGTCGAAGAGTTTTTAAACTGTCTTTCTTTTATTTTCATGTATTCTACTGTTTGCAAGTTAATCTAATTGTCTCTTAAAATAAACCAAAGTCTCTTGAACTTGCCATAACCCAAGTCAAGAGCACTCTCTGTCGGAGAGCATAGTTAGATTTGCATTTTCCTTGCATTAGGCATATAGAATAGTTAAAGTCTCTTGAACTTCCGTCATAAGACGAAGTCAAGAGCGCTCTCTGTCGAAGAGTTGAACTATGTGCTCCTAACTTAAAATTTGCAACTCACACTCCCCCTCTAATTAATTTATCTCGTTGTTTCCTTGTCGGAGTATGCTCTGACCAACCTAAAAAATCGGAGTACCCAGAAACGCATTGGACTGTGAATCTTGCAAGTGATAACGTAATAAAACTTTCACCCCATAACCAACACACCGGTGTTATCTCGATAAATACTCAGGTAATGGGCAAATTCCAAGTGTGGGCGTCGAGTAACCCAATCTGGACGCTCACTGGTTAAATTCTCTGAACACCTAGCTTGTGATTCCAGATAGGCCTGTCATGTCTTCGAACGAAGCCACTAAGAGTATTTTCGGTTAGGTTTCCTAGACACCTTAAGCAAGATCATCTTTAAAATTTACAATAAAATAAACCAAGAACAATTGCAAAACGATCTCACAAACATTACTATTGAGACTTGTATTCCAGCATTCACAAGCACTTTTTTGACTCCATTTTGGCACTAGTCTTAAACTTCCATGCATCGTCTTGATCTAGACCATTTGTCCCTAATGTTTTCTTAAATCATTATCTATCTGTGGATGCTTTTAATTTCCAAGTCATCTTTGTATTGTTCGTCTCAAATCTTGTGTTTTGTAATCGCAACGTGGATTGTTCATTTTATTATAAAGTTGGAATCATTCAAAAACACCTAAAAAACACCCATCCGCATCATAACATCAAAAAACACTTAAACACATTGAGCCATAGTAAACTCTTTGTTAGGGACGACCCCCCTTGGCTTCGTTAGGAGTTAACCTAAACGGAGGAGCTAGGAGTAGGTGACAGTACCTGGCTCTGTGCTTGCCCCAAAGGACACACCTCTCCCACTTTCTCAAGTGAGGAGACAACTTTCGGAAGATTTCTGCTGCTAGTGTGCAATCGGTGGACAACACTCATAAAATCAACCCCTCCTTGCTTTCTCGATAGCGGTTCACTTGAACCAAAAGAGATCCTTGGAGGTTTATTTTTGCTTTTTTTTAAAGAAAACCTTTAATAAAATCTTTAAAATCGTTTAGACTCCGTTGTGTATGCTTTGCACCGTTGCAGTTTGCCCGATCAGTCGGCTGCATCAAAAGCAACGTGGGTGACTAGGTTAATTAAGTCTTCAAGCCCCGAATTAACCTCCTAGGCGAAAATCCAACGCCTCGAATTAATCTGTTGTGGTAACAAAATCTACAAAGGAAGCGGGAACAACTGGGTAGCGACCTCGAGACACCATTAGGCAACACCCTTATTAGTGTAGTGTTGAACACGTCTCAAAGACTCCACCCAACCCACATTTCCTTGCAGGGAGCCGCATCGGATAACGATTTTGGACATACTCCTCGTACCTTCGGGTATATTTGGAGTCCCTTTTACCCTTAGTTTAATCAACTCATCCCATATTTAATCTAAAATTTGACCAAGAACACTTGCAACATTTCTTTCAGCAATACAACAGCATTTTCATTTGTGGACTCCATTATTGGCACTGATTTCTTTTTACTTAGTATCATCATATGTTTCCACATGCTTTGCTTATCATATATTGATCTTTATGTTGTTGTGGTTTAATTATTATTGCAATATCTTGTGTCAAATTTGGTTTATCAAACTCCTAAATAACTCATTCATCACCATCACACTAAGATTTAATAGGCTTAGCAACTTAATAGGATCTACCCCCCTTGGCTTCGATTAGGAGTTGGCCTAAACGGAGGAGTCAAGAACAAGGTGACAGCCTTGACTCGAGACTTGCCCCCAAGGACATACCGAGTGGCCTGAAGATTTCTGCCATTTCCCCCCCAAATGTGTGAAAGGCGGCAACATGGCCAAAACTATAAATTAGTATACACTATAAAAGAGGTTCTTGTTTATAGTGACTGATTACTTTGATTTAGATCTATTATTTATATGTATCGTGCTTATAATCGCCAGTAGAATGCCACTTGTACTTTAGTCTTACTACTAACATAGATAATTGAGCATGCTATATCCATTTTGTACTTTGCAGCATCAAAGATTCTCATTGGGTCATCATTTTGATCATTTTTTACCTAGTCATCCCAGTTTCACCAAGTCAAAAACAAGGTCTAGGATGAGTTTTGGCCTATGGTGGGGGATGATGATTATTTGTGGTTTATCAATGTCTATTAGACATATTCATGCTTCAGATGATGATTTATCATAGTGGCTTGTGTTATTTTTATGGTTATAACTTATCATCATTTACAGGCTTTATTATTATTATTATCATTCTAGCATGGATGGGATCTTTGATGTATATTTTTTATGGACATATGTTGTATCAATACTCATTCCTAGTAGATTTGGACATTATGAGTCTATTGGTGCACTTAGTTTTCAATTTCGGGCAATTGTACTTGATTTATGGATCGATTTATCTGTTTGCAGCAATTTCGCATCAATAAATTAAAATAAAATGCTTTTCAATGGATATTTGGTTCTCCCAAGGCACCACAAGAGCACATAGTGTGTAGACAGACGATATTACCATATTGCTATGGTGTCGATTACATTCTTGTAGTCAACTAACGGGCAAGTTCAGTGAGCAGCGAGATATGAGTATTTTTCTTTCGAGGCAATTTTTTGACATACACAAAAAATGAAAATGGCTAATGAAGAAATCGATTTGGGTAATTGAGGCAAGGAAATGGCATGGGGTTGATCTAAGGCATATTATTAATAATATCTTCACCTTCCGACAGCAATTTCATCCTTCAAAGGGTGGACACGTCCTAGCACTCATCAATTTGGGCGATTTGATGTATTTTGAGGGGCCACAATTTGGTCACTTTGTCACTTTATATTATTACATTGACATATTATTATGATGTTGTACCATGGGGCCATGGGGCCATGGTAGAGAAGGACTTATATCACCTCTTAGCCCCCACCATGTGCTTTGTTATATTTTACACCTTTGTCATGAGGTGCGCCCCTCCCCTTGGGCGTCTTAGTGGGTGCACCCCCTCTATTTTTGAGTTGATCCATGTATTTGCTATCCAGCTAATCTTAGTCGTTGATTAGAGTGATCTTATCTTATAATCTTGGTCCTTGATCTTTTTGGATCTAGGTATTATGTACTTGAGAGATCTATATATTCATATGCTCTCTCATTGTAAAGAGACTTTTGGCTTTGAAAATATTGGAAGACAAGAAAACTTTTGGAAAATCTCTTGAAAGCTTTGTTAATGTTCTTGTATGTGATTGTTATGCCTCTTGCTTAGACATTTCAGTGGATCTTGCATGCAAACAACATACTTTTGGTGGAGGCCGAGCTTGTTTTTGCAAGGTAGCAATTTGCTCTAGGGGAGATTACAGAGGCGACTTGCATCATCTCTTCTTGTGAATCGTCTCATCTTCAAGGAGTGATCAATTGTTACTGTGTGCATTATATTTTTTTCTTTAGATGACTTGCATTACTTATCTTTCATCTGTGGATCAAATCTCACTTCGGTAGTTTGCTTTTGCAGGTGAAGAGGGCCCACTTCCTCCTTGGCCAAGGATGTTTTGCTTTGTATATGTCGGATCTAACTCGAAATTGTAACTAAGTGGAAGGATCATTGACATACAAGGCGACCACAAGTATTTTCAGGTGCGATCTACAAGGTTAGTATCATTTTCCATATTTTTATCCATTTGTCACATCAAACCCTCATTTTTAAAACCCTAGTTTTCTAGAGTTGATAGATCAGATACTTATTTTATGACGTCCATCAAAACCCACTTAGGAATAAATATTTAAACCCTAGATCTAAAGTTTCAACTCAATCTGACTCCATTTACCCTTGGATCTAGCACTAGTCACTCCTACATGGGACGCCCTCCTTGGGCTTTTGGTCATTCTTTCAGATCTATCAGTTGGGTATGCTTGAACCCACTTCAAATCAATAGATCTACTCTTCAAGCATCCAAATATAGTCATTCACATCCTGATCTACTCGTTTTGGGTCCTCGTAGGCTAGCACGGTCTCCCCCTTGATCATTCTACAATTTGACAAGAGCCCGTCCAGTATGACAACTACCTTTCATTATTAGTGCACAAGGCCAATGTGGTGTCATCAGTTAGCTACCTCACCTCTACCATCCCAAATAGGATACCTTTAGTGGGTAGCTACACTTTGTGTGATAACAGTATTGTACGACCTGCTTAGTCTACTACCTTGAAAATCAAGCCCACACGTGCTTGCAAATAATTCCTATACGGCCTGCAATTAATGCTACAGTTAGATTTCTTGAGATTTGAGCCCACACATAGGATTGTATGGTACTATTGTAGGGTCTCGACACTCTACAGGCTATCTTGGAAATCGTGTTGCTGCTATTTCTTAGAAATCATGCCCTTCCTACCTTGAGAACCCTTCTTTGTCCTTCACTTCTCCTCTTTCTCTCTTTGATGGTGAATGTGTTCTCCTTGCCCCGTTTCTCATTGCTTTATACTTTAAATTTTGTAACTACTTCGCTCACGACCCAATTAAGGGTTGAGATCTAATCACAAAATCAAGGATCTAAATTAAATGCACTCACTTTTTAATAATTAAATCACTAGTTATTAAATATGTCACTTCAGTGAGACCCACTTCATAAAGTACAAAACATCATTACTTTATTTATATAAAAGTCACTTTTTACATAAATAAATAAAGGAGCAAAGCCTTTTTAAGTCCCCCCTAATCACACCCACAACAAAAACAAGAGGGAGGGCTTTCTGAGTTTTTTTTTCAACATAGTGGCATTGTTGATTGCCTCATTTTAGGGCTTGTAGCCCTGAGGTTGGTGTTCGGGGCTCCTACGGGTAGGTTATTGGGTCACATGACCCCCTGCTTGATCTTCACACAAGTGACATCGTTCCACTCAAAGGCACTTGCCTCTTCTTCCAGTCACCCCAGGCACCCCTCCTGGCCTCCGTTTAGCACAATGCCCTCTCTACTTGGGCCCAACACTATGATGTCGTCATCCTACAGCCCAGGCCTTCAAGCATGATTTGAGGGGTGGCATTGAGGGATTTTTAGCACAATTGGGGTTAAATGGGGGATGGCATTCCCCCCCTGCTCACTCCATCCTTCGTAGTGGAGCCATTTGTTTAGTTTTTGCTATTTTCATCAGTTTTAGGTAACTATGGGAGAAAATACCCTAAGTTACCCATGTCTTAGATTATTATATATTATTTTATGTTATATTTTCACATCTACATTTTAGTGTGTTGTCGACCTGGTTAATTATAACAAGTGAGGTTGTAAAGCTATAAATAAGCCTCCTCACTCATTGTTAAATCGAAAGAGACTTGGGACAAAACAATATTATGTTACTGTTTTACTCTTCATAGGGATCTTGATGTGATGCGGACCTCTTGAGAAGACATTTTTTCTTGGTTTGAAAGAAAATTTCTGAAGTGTTCTTGGTTTCATGCTCTTGCTAAGGTGATGATAGGACTGTTTGGTAAACACATGAACAAGGAGCTATCTAGTTTTTCTAACACTATTTTTTTTTGTTAAAAGTTGATAAGTTCATGCTCTTGATAGTTTGAATGGTAGTCTAAGTGCTGCATTTTCTCTAGTTTGGGCTTCTTATCAGCCTTTGTCATCTTGGTAAGTTGGAGAACATCCTCTTAGAAGGAGTTTTCTTAAGCTTGGGGCCTTCGATCTTTGGTTTGGCCCCTGCTAGGCTCCATTAACGAGTCCTTGAGACTGGTAAGGGAGTCCCTAGCTTGCAAAACCCTGAAGATACATCTCAAGAGGGAGGTTGGTCACCTCTCTTGATGCCATAGGGTTTGATGTAACACCTTAAAACCCCATTTCATTCTCAATTTTTATCAAATTTTATGCATTTGCATGGTAGAATTAGACTAGTTTTTAGGTCTACATTTTTTATCAAAAAACCCTAAAAAATTTAAAACTTCAAAATCCAAAAATTTTGGCCTTTTATGGCCACGTCCTCCATCCCCTAGCCTCAGCCCTCTTCCCTAGTGCCCTAAGACCCTAGGCCTCACTCCTCTTCTACCCTAGACCTACCCTAACAGCCTACTCCAACCTTCGGCCTGCCTTCCTACCTCTGGGACTCCTTCCTTCCACCCTTGGCCTGCCTTCTAAGGCCTGGACAGACCCCCCTACCAGTCCTCAGTCTACCCTTTAGCATGCTACCAAGAGGGGACAATTCCTTGTCAAAGAGGCGGCCTGCCTTCACCCCCTACTGCTGCCTGGAACCTACTGCGAAACACACAGAGGTTAACACAATCAGACATAAAGCATGGTGAATTAAAGGCTGAAATAATGTATTCAAATCCTGACCAATGGCCGAACCAGCCGACCCTAGGACCCGGAACTGAACCGAAACCAAACAAAACTAGATCAAAAAACCAGTTGAGCAATTATACATAGAATATTCATATTTTCAATATATATATATATATATGTTGTGTGTGTGCATCCATGTGAACTTTGATGCATTATACACAAGTGCAGATCTGCCCTGAATCAGCTCTAATTAGACAAAATAAAACTACGAACATTGAAGAAATCTTTTTGAAAATTTAAACAACTCCAAATCTAAGAAAAACTCAAGACACATGCTCAATATTCATATTTTCAATATATATTCATGTGCATCCATGTGAATTTTGCACCATTATACACAGATATGCAAATATGCCCCAAATCATCTCTAAATTAGACAAAAAAAACTATGAACATTGAAGAAATCTTTTTAAAAATTGAAACAGCTCCAAATCTGAAGAAAAACTCAGGTCACAAGCTCTTGCCTTCAACCCAAACTCCTCTCCATATCAGTAGTACCTCCTCTCCTCAACAAATCGGTCATACCTCTCCTTCAAAAAGTCTGTACAGCCGTCATGACTCATACCACAATCCGTACGCTCAGCCCAGCCATAAGAAAACTCCAAAATTGAGTGTGATGGAATAAGAGGGTGCTAACTTCATTTTATAGGGTTTATAGGGCCATAAGGTTAAAAATCTTAAGCTAACGTCTCCTTTTTTTGTTTTTATTAAAAAAAATTTAAATCATATTTTTTAGGCCCACATAAAAACTATTCAAAACTGGTCGGCTCAGTATGGAACCAGACAGTTTTAAGAAAACAACACGAATCCGGTTGGACCGACTGGTTTTGTCGGTTTTGGGTCAGTTCTGATAACACTGTTGAAATTAATGATCATTAGTCGACTGATATGAATGGCTAACTATTGTGTTGTTTAAAGATAATATTCACTCTTTTATAAGTACAGTTTACATGACTGATTATACTAATGGTGCGATAGGTTAATGACCGATGTATACAATACCTTTTTGTACAATGCCCACAGTCCTTTTAAATGATATATGTGTTAAGTTTTTCTTAATTGCTGAGGTGATATCTTGAAACAATTTTCACTAGTAGGATCACTGAAAGAACAACAAGCACATTAACACAAAGAACACAAAGATTTTCCTCGGGGAAACCACACGGGAGAAAACCCCACAAAACTTCCTCAATATAGAACTCAACCAAAGCAGTGTAAAACCCGGACAACTGCTTTTCTCTTCTTCTGGCGCACATGTTCTTCTCTCTCTTGCAAACTTGCTTGAGTGAGTGTGTAGAAATGGAGGGGAGCACCTCCCTATTTATATTTGTCACTTGACTTGACCTAGGACCTAACAAGGCCAACTTGTCTAACTAACAAGGTCGACTTGTCTAGCAAGACACCAAAAATAATACTTATTATAATGACACTTAGGTACTATTGACCCGACTTACATATGGAGGTTTACATTGATTCTTTCAATGACTCTTACACCAGCGTAGATCCAAATCCTAGGCTCTATCAAGCGCCGAGATGGATCAAATCTCTCGAGGTGCAAACCTCTTCTTAGGTATCCATTGATTTGATTCAA
>LPNX010290297.1:125758-140545 GCA_001517045.1 Pseudotsuga menziesii
AACACTATCATTTTTTGCCGACATGTTAGTAACGTTACATCACGTTACAAGATCTCCCCCATACTGGGCTGTAGAGCGCCTCTCGGCGCAATGACCAAACTCATCTCCTGATGGAGGAATACAATCAATACATCTGGAATATCTTTCCGAAGTTATAATACTGTAACACTCCCTCTTAACTAGGAACGTATTCAACCAAGGTAGTAACTACTACCACAACTGTACATCTGACTGGTGAGTCTCTATATGTCATAGGAAATTTAGGAACACCATCGTACATCTTCATTATCGATCTTAGATGGATCATCTTCTGCAACCTCAGTATGTAAATATTGAATCAACTTCTATGTGTACTGGATCATCTTCTATCACATCAGTATGTGGATACTGAATCATCTTCTACAGCATCAATATTTGTCACTTGACTTGACCTAGGACCTAACAGGGCTGACATGTCTAACTGACAAGGCCGACTTGTCTAGCAAGACAACAAAAATAATATTTATTAGAACGACACTTGGGTATTATTGACCCGACTTACATCCAGAGGTTTACATTGATTCTTTCAATGACTCTTACATGACCAAACTCATCTCCTAATGGAGGAATACAATCAATACATCTGGAATAACTTCCGAAGTTACAATACTTTAACAACATGCACATGTTTTATGAAAAAGTGAAAAAGTAAACGAGAAATGTACTCATGCTCTTTTATTTGGCTGTGTGCAAAAGTTCAAGTTGAAAGGAGACATGCCCAAGTTATACAATCAAAACTCAGGTTTTTACCCGGCCAGAAACAATTGCTTTAAAAAATAGTCATTTCTAATTGTACCTCTTAACCATATAATCAAGGTTTTGTAGATCTCTCCAGTCTTCCCTTTTCTGTCTAAGTTGGTCTTCAAGTCTTAATTCCTGAGAAGTGAATGACCACAATTAAATTCCAGTGCAAAACAGTTATACCTATAATTCACAAAAAAAACATGGTGATTTTCTCAAACACAACTACTTGTCTCAGGGATGAACCATTTAACAATCATGGATTATTCAACTTCCTGAACATCAAATACCAAATCCTTAACTTTGACAGTTTGAGAAATAGATGTATCAAACATTTTGGACCTTCAAAAACTAATCCCGTATTCTCATATGGAAAGCAGTAAAATCATTTTCAAATTACTCACATAAAAAAATTCTGACCTCAAACAGCATTTGTGAAAAGGGAAAGCATGTCAGCATTAGACCCAACCTCTAATGCATCAATATCTGTTCTCAGAAAATTTACTCTACCAGCAACCTAGACTCTTAACTCAGCTTTGAAAGCCGACATTACTCTTAATTTAAACATGACAGCATCTCCATTAAAATCCTTTTTATGTCATTGTAATTTATGAAGGATTTTCCTAAAAATATGAATACATATAGTAAGAAGGATTCTAACTTTGAACTTGAAATTTTCTCCTATTAACATGCAACTTTCACGACTTTTATCATCATCCCAAGTCGCCTCCTCCCTTTTCAAGAGTTGAAGTTCCTTTTCCTGCAAGTACAAGTAGACAGTACTTTTACATCAGAGTTCCAAATTAGAAGTATTCAACTACTGAACAAATCTCTTAGTTCCATGCATCTATCTTCTGAAAAGCAACCAAGTAAATGTAAATCTTTCACAGCATAGATCAAGGAAAAATTAGTTAAAAAACTATCTTTATTTTTAAAATGCTTGTAAGAATTCAGGCCTCTGCTTGAAATTCTAAATACATGAAAATGTTCATCAAGAGTAAAATATTGGTACAATCATTTCCATGCATGAGATGTGATTTAATAAGTACCTAATCTACAGAGCAACATTAATATCCAATGTTACACGGGGACTCGCCCGCCAGGGTCGGGGGCGCACACCCCTCGCTCCCTGCGCCCCAGGTGCTCCTAGGGAAATGTTTCCCATCGTCCCCAAAATCAGGAAACTCTCGGAGATGCACGTGGGGGCGAGCCCCCCTGTTCTGCAGCGCGCTCTGGTGAAGGGAGGCTCCCACACGCCCCCTCCTGAAACTAGGGGGCTCCCACACGCCCCCTCCTAATACTGTGGGGCTCCCAGACGCCCCCCTCCCCCCCCTTTAGTAGTTTACATGGGATGAATCATTGAACTGTTATTGCTGGGAATTAATAATTTATAATATTTTTTTTATTAAGACTTGGACGGCTCCCCCGCCCCCCCTCTCCAAATTTCGCTAAAATTTAAGGGTGGTCTCCAAACATCCCCAATGTGCGTTTCCCTGCTCCCGCGTTCCGGAAACTTGAGGGAACATTGTTAATATCTCAACAAGTCATAGCCAATAATCTTGAACAGAACCATTGTAGAAACTTATAATTTATTCTAAAGAATAAATGAATATGTAATTTTAAAAACAAAATATTTATATAATCATCTTTGTGCCTAAGATGCAATTCAAAAATTGTGTAATATACAGAACAACTTCAATAGCATACAAACTTATAACCATAAAAGTTAAAAACATATAATATAAACTTAAAGTCTTCAATGTTACATAAAATGCCTATTTCATTTTATACACATTCCAAAACAAGGCCCTAAAAAACAAAAGTATAAACCTTTACTTATTTCTCACCGATTTGAACAAAGTCAGCATCCACAACTGAAAATGCACCAAGAAAAGCCATAGAATGCATCCCTCACTTTTTCCAGTAGACGGTGAGCATTGTTAAACCCCAGATGCTCTGGAGTGCACCCTACCATATGATGCCAAAGAGGGGGTCTTTTTGCCAATGTAGAAGGCCAAGTTGGGGCTAGGTTTTGGCCAAAGGTGCTCGTGGCTCCAGTGAAACAGTTGATCTGTCGATGTATTTTCAGTTGCTCACTCTCATCATGGACCATTCACTCTAGATACAAGCCATCTTTGATCTTCCCTATTCGATCATCTCTTAACTGAGGTTTTTAATGATACCTTGGGTTTAAGAAATACCCAGCTACATGCATAGGACGATGGAGTTGATTGTTCCATCTGTTATCAATGATCTCCCATATAGACCCATATGTTGCCTTTATCCTTGGCCACTCTATCGTATAAGTTGCCTTTATCTGCTCATTTTCCTGATCTATAACCACATGAATGTAACCCATGGCAAATTTATCCCCATCCACCAACCGCAACACATTAACAAAGGACTCAACAATTTTCACAACCTCTACTGCTTTTTTCCAAAATGTACTCTCAAAAACATTATTTTTTGTCTTTTTCATCTTGTCTACGGACCCACATAGATGAACTCCATTCGTCAGTTGAAAACATCTTTTGCAACTTCTGTCCTTTGGAAATGAGAGATTGCAATGTGAGGAAACAAGTTGCAAATATCGTGATGGCAGGACCAACAACTTAACAAATTCCCTATTCCCACTATTTTTCCTCATTAGGTTCATGACCCATGAGTGGTTGTAGATGTATCTTGTAATGCTCTTGGCATGCTCTACAATGTTCTTGACCGATTCATGTTTCCCTATATCCTCAAGCATGACATCTCTGCAATTTGCAACACATGGAGTCTACGCAATGTGCAACAGTTCATCCCTAGATTCAGGTCCCTTATCAAGAGGGCACCTGGATTGGGTAGGGTGATGCATATAGCAAGTAAAGTTACGTCATCACCATTGGGTTGGTTAATATGGGCGCCACAGTTGGGCAATGGAGGACGCATGAGAAGGGAGTGCGAGGCACAGAGGGAATGTGAGTCTTAATGGTTTCTCCTTTGGGCAATCTGAAAGAAACATGCAATAGTCTGGAAGCACGGGCCCGAATGCCTAGAAATTTATTCAAGATCTATGTATCATATCATATAGAGGATGCAGTACAAGATAATGAACGCAGAAGTTAGCAAGCTCATCTGCCTAGGGGTGGCAAAGTTTAAATCACCTATTGGCTTTATTGTTTCGCTGCAATGCTTGGAGTTTGTATTGTGGAAGGAGGCAGTCTGGAGCGAAGCACAATGTCTGTGGGTATGGGAGGTGCGAGCGATGGCGAAGACAGGGGAAGCCGTGCGCAAGCCAAGGAAAAAGAGGGAATCTCGAAAACAACTCCATGCAACCCATGCAGCTTGGTTGTTCCAAAATTCAATCCAACCGGTCGATGGTTATTGTAGTATGTGGGCTTGGATGTTTTTTGCAGCATAGAGTATGTTTCGATTTCATGGCCAGTAGCCTATGTTGTAAATGTTAATCTTTATGTATAGCTTGGGACAGGGTATGGATTGGGTAGCAGGGTTGTGGGGATTGAGGCTCTTGTTTTTGAAGGATGGAAGACATGGGGATTATGGTTCTTCATATGTAAGGGTAGTTGGTCGAGATGTTTACTTGTCAGACTGATAAAATTGTTCTGAATCTTTGTTTCACAGTCTATATGTAATTTTCTCTTACTTATCTAAAATATTGTTCAACTTACCTAAAAAAAAACATCTTACCAACAAGAACATAGTAAGAGGCATTATCTGTAATTATTTGAACTACAATTGCCAGCCCCACCTCCATAACAATCTCATCCAGCGGCTAAAATAACAAGTTTGCATTCTTCACCTTATCAAATGCATTAATTGATTTCAAAAACATTGTTCCTTCACAACAAGAGACAAGGAAATGGAGTATAGTATGATTCCTTCCATCAATCCATCCTTTTGGAATGATGGTACATCCTATTTTGACCCATGACTCTTAAAACTCTATAAGTATTCATCTATGTACAACACTTCCCTGTGCAAAAGTGATCTCCTCAAGTCATGCATACTGTTACCACCTAAGTTGTACTTAGTAGGAATTTCAGTGAGTCGCCAAAGTTAAAACAAGTTAAAATGTTCCCCATCAAGGTTCAGAAGTCCATGCAAGCAATTTTGGCCCCTTTTAAATCTTTTCGCATGTCCATACGCCACGTGGAATTGCAATAAGTAATGTAGCATGACGACTTTTTGTAAAAGGCTCGGCCTACGTAGACTTGGTCATCAATCTAATTACTCTAGAGTGTTTTTCCTTGTTAATTATTTGTCGCTTTTTAGCAACTTATAATTTCGGAGTTTTTCACCTAAACCTCTAAAGCTAGAGTGATTGCCTTGGTGGTTAGGCCTCAAGAGGTTATTAAAGTCTAGGTGCCAATGTATATTACAATGCTACTCACTATTTTTGAGTCGTATGAACATGTACTAACTCCCCCATAGATTTTTTTTATTTTCCGCAAAATAAAAAATTTCCCACAATTTTTAAATGTTTTTAATGTAAAAAAGAAAAAGTCATAAAAGTGGTCTTAGGAGGTGGAATTTCCGTGGGGGTGCTCGTTTTCCAACCCATAGCACCTACTTAACCCCTAAACCCACTTTTGAAAGTCAAATTAGTGATTATTTATCACTTGATTTGATTTTCTCTCAAAAATGGCCAGAAAGACCAAATAAATGGCCAAAAAAGACAAACTAATAGAAAATCAAGATTCCACAAATCAAGGAAATTGTCTGGTGTGTGATCTCAGTTGAGTGTAGTGGTGGCAATCTAATTGAGTTAGAAGGGAGCCAAGTTGATCAATTGATGATTTGAATGATCTCTCTTAGTGAGGTCGCATTCTCTCATGACAGATGGCACACTTTGTGAGGAGAGGTGGCGCGTGAGCAATGGGATGGTGGCCAACCACCTAACAGGTGGCGCCAACTTCCCTTGGATCACTCTTATTTGCTTCATTTTCCTATTTAAGCAGCCATTCGTTTCTGTTTTTCTCATGGTCAAAGGACCAAAAGGTTGAAGCTTTGCTCTTGTAAATTGTATTTGTTGGAATAGAAAGGCTTTGGAGGCAAACCGATGGTCTATGGCTCAATGTGTGTGTGTGACAATTGCTTTGCTTATTTTTCGTTATGTATGTTTGGTTAGTTGTGGGCCTTCAAAGGGTAAGAGATTATTCTTGTTTGATTTATGCTCTTATTGTTTGCTTGTTGTAGATATCTTGGAGGTCCATGTATACTTTGTTTAATTGCATACTTTGCAAGTTTCTACTTTCGCCAGCACAGTTGTTTAACCATCTTTTGTGCAAGGATCTTTAAATTGTCGCAAGTTACCTAGTTGTAAGGAGTGATTGATCTTGTTTGAATATTCCATCTTTCCAAGCACTGCTAAAGAGCATAGGTCTTCTGCTCTCCACCGACAAACTCCACGGCCAAACAATTCCTAGGCTTTCAGTTTCTTTCTAACCCTCTCTCCTTCACTTGTTTTAAAGATATTTTCGTTACCGGTTACTTTCTTACTTACCGGTTACTTTAGAATAAGAGGTGACGGTTCATCAACACATATACGTCGATATAGTACATTCAGTCATATGTAGACACATGATCCACAGGTCCAGAGAATTTGATATGATGAATGGTGGTGAGGAGGTGGTGGCTCCAAAGGAGATGACATCATCTCTTCCTCCCCGTCCAGTAGTTCAAAGGGAGCCTATTGAGATAGTTGAGTCTATTGATCCCGTTGACCCAATAGAGCCAGTTGATATTGCTAGAGATGTTGGTCAAAAGAGGCCAAGATGGCTTCTTGATAACTTACAAGATGCAAAACAATATGCAGCTCCTCAAGGAACATTTAGAAAGAGCAAGAGACTACAAAGATACTCAAGATATTCAACCTTGATGAGTCACATCAATGATTCAAAGTCTTCCAATTTCGACGAGGCAGTTGGACATCAAGTCTGGAGAAATGCCATGATGGATGAATATTAATCCATCATGAAGAATGATGTTTGGAATATTGTTCTGAGACCTGAAGGGAAGTCAATAGTGACTCACAAGTGGATCTTCAAGATCAAGCATGCTGAAGATGGCATCATCGAGAAGCACAAAGCTAGATTCATAGGCGAGGCTTCTCTCAGAAAGAAGAAATAGATTATGATGAGACATTTGCTCCAGTTGCCAAATACTCTACTATCTAGTCCATTATTTCTCTTACTTCTATCACAGGTTGGAAATTACATGTAAAGACTACCTTCCTCAAAGGTATAATTGAGGAAGAGGTACATATGGAGCAACCTGAGGGTTTTGTTATACATGAGAAGGAATCTCCTATTTGTAGTTTGAAGAAAGCTCTTTATGGGCTTAAGCAAGCACCCTGGGAATGGTACTCCGGGATTTACAGTTACCTGAGGAAGTTGGGCTTCACCAAAAGTGAAGCAAATCAAAACCTTTATTACAAGGTTGTTGATAATCGTCCCTTGATTCTAGTACTTTATGTTGATGTCTCTTTCTCACAGAGGACGACAACCTGATTGAAAAGTGCAAGAGGGAGTTGACTCGTGAATTTGAGATGAAGGACCAAGGGTTGATGCATTATTTCTTGGGTTTAAAAGTGTGGTAGGGACCTAATGAGATCTTCCTTGGACGAGGGAAGTATACCATTGAGATCTTACACAAATATGGTATGATGGACTGTGAGTCCATGGCTACACCCATGGAAGCAAATATGATGAAGTTACATGATTCTACCATATCTTCAAATTTAGTGGATCCGACCATGTACCGCCAGTTGATTAGTTCCTTGTTGTACTTGGTTAATACCAAGAGAGATATCTGTTATGCTCTGAATACGTTGAGTCAACACATGGTTGAGTCGAGACAAGTACATTGGGTAGCAGCTAAGCATGTGCTAAGATATCTTCGCGGTACAGTTAGGTATGGATTGAGATATACCTCAGGTGATGGAGTGAAGTTGGTGCGCTTCACAAATTCAGATTGGGCTGGGAGTGCAGTTGACAGAAAGAGCACCTTTGGGTTTATTTTAGCTTGGGATCAACTATGGTTTCTTGGTTCAGCAAGAAACAGACTTCTATGGCAATCAGTACAACCAAGGCAAAGTACATCGTAGCCAGTGCAGCTAGTAAGAAAGCAGTATGGCTTTGGAAACTGCTTACAGATTCGTATGGTCATGAGCTTGATGTGACAGTGAAATTTTGTGATAACCAAAGCTATGTAAAGCTCTCAGAGAACCCTGTGTCCCATACATATTGAGATAAGATGTCACTACATTAGAGACATAGTCCAAAAAGAAACAATGAAGCTCTAGTATATCTCCACAGATGAGCAAATTGCAGATATCTTTACCAAGCCTTTGTCTAGAGTGAAGTTTGCATACTTTCGTGGAAGGCTTAGGGTGGTGGAGATTCCCTTCCTCAGAAAGGAATATTGATGACCAGTATGGTTGTTGATGAGGCACAAGACGAGACATGTGCCTGAATCCTTTGAAGAGTGTATTCCTGTGAGGGATGGTTCTTGTGAGGAACGTTCTCCAGTGTGGAGAGGACTCCTTTGAGGAGTGTATCACTGTGAGGGATGGCTCCAGTGAAGAACGTTCTCCAGTGTGGAGAGGACTCCCTTGAGGAGTGTATCCCTGTGAGGGATGATCACTATGAAGGATGTTCTCCTATGAGGAGAGTGCTTCGCTGTGGAGTGTGTGGGCCCAAAAGGGTGGAATAGTTGTAGTCATCACCACCTTCCAATTGTAATGACTAGTAAATTCAAAGAAGTCTTCCTGGGAAGTGTAGCCTTCTTTCTATTTGAGATCAATAAAATGCTTGTAAGAGTCTTCCTAGGGAGTACAGCCTCCTTTCAATTTGAGAATGAAAAAGTACTTGGAGGAAGAGTCTTCCCGAGGAGTGCAGCCTCCTTTTGATTTGAGATCGATAAAATGCTTGAAAGAAGAATCTTCCTCGGGAGTATAGCCTCCTTTCTATTTGAGATCAATAAAGTACTTGGAAGAAGAGTCTTCCTGAGGAGTGCAACCTCCTTTCAATTTGAGATCAATAAACTACTTGGAAGAAGAGTCTTCCTAAGGAGTACAACCTCCTTTCGATTTGAGATTGATAAAATGCTTGGAAAGAGAGTCTTCCTAGGGAGTATAGCCTCCTTTCGATTTGAGATCGATAAAGAATTTGGAAGAAGGGTCTTTCAGGGAAATGCATCCTATTTTTTATTTGAGATCGATAAAGTGCTTGGAAGAAGTGTCTTCCTAGGGAGTACATCCTCCTTTCAATTTGAGATCGATAAAATACTTGGAAGAAGTGTCTTCTTGGGGATTGTGGCCTCTCTTCAGTTTTAGACTGATAAAATGCACGAGGAAGTAATCCTCTTTTGTCTAGGATGACCAAGTTGAACAGGAAGATCAGATATTATCTTTGGAAAGATGATGTGGATCCACTGAGGAACAAGGGTCCAGTGGGAACAGTTGTTTTGGTCAGAAAGACTTAATCAAAAGAGACCTTCCTTATGATGACAGGATGTTCAAGAAAGTTGTGATTCTCAAATGATACCCAAATGTGTTCCAGCATGATGATACCTCCCTATCAAAGAGGGAGTGTTGATGTTTGTAGCTACATGAGGTATCCTCATTAGCTAAGTCGGCCCAGCAAAGAAATAAATAATAATAATTATGATGCCAATAAAGAGAAGTCAACCCAGTCAACAATTGTACAAGTCGACCTCGAGTCAAGTGAAAGATAAAACAAATATCAAGTATAAATAGAGGAGACGCCCTTCTCAGTTGGACACACACAACACTCTCAAGCAAGTTCGCTCAAGCTCAAGGAGAAGTTTGCTCAAGTAAAGAAGACTACTTTTGAGTTGTAGAAGACTTTTTTGGGTTCACTATTGTTGGAGAGTTTGCTTCTTTGGCTCTAGGTTTTGTCTAGAGCTTGTCTATGTGATGATGCTCGTATCTAGATGTACTATTGTATCGTGAACTAATATCTCTGAGTAAGAGACAGTTGTTGGGTTTTCTCCCTTATGGGTTCCCAGGATAAGGGAGAACCATGTAGACAAAGATGTCGATCTACAAAGAGCTCGAGTGAACATGGTTGAAAGAATCAACAAACAACAAGATCCATAACAAACACATTAGAGGACAAACATGGGAAGGATAAGTCTAATGTAGGTTTAACTCCAACTACAAGCTGAAAATTTTCTTATCCTAGGTGAATTATGTCTTTATGTTCTCAAATAAACAAACTTTAATTTACAAAAATGAATTCTTCACATCGCAATATTCACACACATAGTAGTAAAATGAAAAGCAAAAGCATAGAACAATTTACACACACGTGTACTCCTTCAAATCAGGTTTTCAATAATATTTCAAAGGTTACAAGGGAACCTCCACAACTTCCAATGACATGTAGTTGTACTATACACTCAAGCGAAGAAAATATGTAGACTTACAAGAGAAATCTGCCCACTGAAATTGAGAAATACAGCCCCCGAGATCCGAAAAATTACCTACAACCTTATGGAAATCGTGCGATTGTACGAACATGTTTTGTACAGTTGTACGAGCCTATTTCGTACGGTTGTACAGACTTGTCAGTATGACAATGCGAAAATCCTAACGGTTCTATAGCTCTAACTATATGGATCCATACAACTATACGAATCACTTGTTTTTGTTGTTGTGCGTTGAAATCTGCCTAGTTGCTTAACTATGCTTCTCTCTGACACTCTAACTCTGCTCCTCTATTGAGTTTCTTCACCTTCCAGCCAGCATATCTTCAAGCAAAGAATGAATGTGTCTTTACCCTTTACTTTGACTTGCCTTTATACTTTAGTTGAAGACCTAATCTAGCAAAACCCTAATCTCACTATGAGATCTACGGTTGAGATTAACCTAAATCAGTACCACATTAAAATGCACTTTATTAGACTCAACAACTAGTTAAAAGACTTTCACTTTATAAATAAAGTGAATTAGCCTTGAGGGGTAGCTCAGTTGGTTGGAGTCCAAATCCAAAGACCGTTTGATATTGAGGTTGGAGGTTCAATTCTCACGAATCCAACTCTTTGGATCCTTTGGGGTTAGGCTCCCAAAACTAGAGCCAATAGGGCGAGACCCCTTCGGGTAGGTCCCCTAGTATTATTATTGTGGATGTGACAAACCCTGGCCTCTATTCTCGAGGCTGTGAAACAAGTGAAATAAATAAATAAAGAGAAATACAAAATGGATTTGACTTAGACAACTTCATGCATGTTTGACACAAAACCTATGCAGAAGTTCTTGTTTAAGCTATGAAACCTCAACACAAACTACATTCACCTGAAAAATTTAATGGTAATCATTTTCATTAATAGAATTAAAACTATAATTGGTTATTAAAAGAGAGAACCTATGGGGACTATTCCATTCACTAGATAAGATACCCACACATGCGAATAAATTACTGGTGGCAAATCAAAGATGAACTGGCCAAGGCCTTGATCATGCTAGTTATATTAGACACCTTTATCCAATATTTGTGTTTAATGAAACATAACAAAGTAGCCTTGGAAATTCTACAAAGTTTTTCTAGGACTAACGTGGAAAGTGCTAAATTTTCATTAAACAATAATATTTGGACATAAAGGTGACAAGTTATTATATTGTAGCAAGCCATGTTAAAAATCTAATATCACTGATAGCATAGCAGATGGAGCCTAGAGTGTATCAAGAAATTGGATGATATGCCAGCCTTATTGAAGAACATGCCATAGAACCACAACAATATTATAAATATCCCTTCCAAGGTATCATCCCAAACTTTAGAATCAATTTGTCTACTCTCTTGTAGGAATCAGAGAGGTTGCACAACACTGAATAGGGCTGTCATAGAACTACATCAATATTATAACTGTTCATTCTAAGCTATCATCCCAAAATTCAGAATCAATTTTCCTACTCTTAGAGGAATATTAGAGGCTGCACAACATTGATAAAACCAAGCAAGCTTTTCTTGTTAGTAATAAAGGTAAGCAACATAAAGGTGATGACAATATTTGTTACTATTACGATGAAGCAAGACATATTGCTTTGAACTATAAAGTTTGCACCAACAATATGTATGAACTAAGTTGAAAAATAAAGGAGACTGGAGCAATACTATGGTTCAAGATACAAGCGTAGAAGAGGATGAAATCTACCATTAGCGATATTGGCAATGTTTACGACTATATTTCTTAGGAGACTAGTGGCTTAAAATGACAAACAAGTTGATCAATGAGGTTTTCTTAAGGGGATAAGAAACAATGTTGTCCTCTTAATATTCATCTGCATTTATGACCAGCGTAGATCCAAATCCTAGGCTCTATCAAGCGCCGAGATGGATCAAATCTCTCGAGGTGCAAACCTCTTCTTAGGTATCCATTGATTTGATTCAAACCAAAAGACACATCTTTTTATTTAAGGTCCACATATAATTTTATTGTTATTAATATTTAATATTATTTATGGCTGACATATAATATTAAATATAATGTTAGGAACGAACATTGCATCATTTCCCCGCACATGGTTTTAAAACCATATGCAAGGCCCTCCTAAAATCATGGGTTGTTTAGGAGGCCTTGCACATGATCTTAAAACCATTTGCAAGGCCCTCCTAAACCATGTACAATAAAACCATGGGTTGTTTAGGAGGCCTTGCACATGGTTTAAAAACCATGTGCAAAGCCTCCTAAACCATGTACAATAAAACCATGGGTTGTTTAGAATGCATTGCACATGATTTTAAAACCATGTGCAAGGCCAACATGTTTTTGCCAATAATTCAATTTTGTGTTTTTTTTTTACCCACATTTTTTTTTACGAATAATTAAATTTTTACTTTTTTATTGTTTTGTTAGGTAGGAAGATTACAACATCTCCCCCATATTAGATTGTTTTTGTGGTCGACATTTATTTTGGCTTATTAGAAAATTTATTTTTTATTAATAAAATAACTTTACGAAATTGATATTATTTTTTATTTTGTGTTACAAAATCTCTCCCATAATATTCACTATCACTATTATTTTTTGCCGACATGTTACAAACGTTACATCACGTTACAAGATCTCTCCCATAATATTCACTATCACTATCATTTTTTGCCGACATGTTAGTAACGTTACATCACGTTACAAGATCTCCCCCATACTGGGCTGTAGAGCACCTCTCGGCGCAATTATGTTTAAGGCATTGAACAAAACTGGATAATAAAGGTGTTTAAGAATATAGTCAACATTCACGTATGTAATGTGTAGAGTTAATAACGTAGCATATAACCAATGTGAAGTGTCACTGTTATATAGCATTATATGCTAATGGATAGTTAGTACATTTGTCATCGGTAGAATGGCAATTAAGAAGCACGAATTTACACTACAACAGAATGCGACCTATGCATCTACTAAATTGTGATGATTTCCAAATGGGGTCAACTAAGAAAAAATGCAAAGAAGAGAACAATAACTATTTTCAGTGGATTATTATTTATCAATATTTCAAAGAAAAATGGCATTACAACAAGTAAGATATACTCACAAGTTTATCAATGAAATTACTTTGATCGTTTTCATCATTGGCTTTATTTTCACACTGCATCCATCATAACCAATTAAGTACTTAAGTTTATATGAGACACAAATAACCAAAATTCACGTCACATCCATCATAATTAATTTCATGAATATATGTAAGTACGAAAGCTTACATCAGATAAACAAATAGCCAAAACGAGCATGGACTACCTTTGTAAAGAACCATAAAACTCTACACACCTCAAACTAAACTTAAAGCAAAATGCTACATACAAGATGAAAATATTTTAGAAATGCCTTCCGATTGACTACCATCAAGAAATTCAAAAAGACATCGAAGGAATGGATATGATTCCTTGAAATAGTGACCCATTCAAAGATAATAAAGCTTCCATGCTCAAATGTGAGAGTGGTTCGGTCAGTTATTTTCTTTTTTGTCAAATGCATCTAATATTACATTTTTATAGACAGAAGTACATAAGAGTGTACATCACAACATACATATCAAAGGGCCAAGTTTTGATTAAATTTACTCCACACGACATCACCAATGAGTACCAACATATCCACCCATACCCCAAATCTCAAGAGACCCCAACAATTTTTCCCTAATTTTAAAATGCATCTACATTAATTCACAGCACAAAAATAGAATACATCAAAAGCTATATATTAATAGCCCAATCTACAATTATATGGGATACATTTTAGAATATATGGTAAAGTATAGGATATGATTTATTGTACCAAAACAAATTTAATGTTGTATTTGCTAAATAAGTAGTCATCTGAGCTCTCAAGCTAGGATGTTCAATAGTTGAGTTAGGAAGTGGAAAGGAAATGTCATTTCAACCTTTAAAAGCATATTTACCCTTATAGTGATGAATAAACCTCTAAATAATAAGAATTTTTTAATTCCCATATCTCCTTTAATCTTATGTGTGTGCATTCTTGTGAAATTTAATAAGGTATGAAAACCATATTGGCACTATTACAACTTAGCTTTTCACCTCTCCCAATAAATCCCTAGAGCCCTAGCTATCCTCACCACCCTCTTCTACTCTTTAGCCCTAGCTAACCTCTAACACAAAGGAGGCTTCCCTAAGATTGAATGAAAGCTCAAGGAGAAAGGTTCTTTAGCAAAACAAGGTTACATGAATATGGAATTAAGGGATGAGTGATGGTAAGATTAGTGCCTAGAAACCATTGGGAACATGAGGTCATACATGGAAAATTATACTAGATGTCCTTGCAATGAAAGAGGTGTTGCCGCCTAATTCACACTTTAAGACGCAGGAAAGTCACAACCTGCTATGTGTGTCCTTGGGGGCAAGCAAGAGCTGGGGACTACTGTCACCACAGTCTACAGCTCCTCCGTTTAGGCAAGATCCCAACAGAGCCAAGGGGGGTAGTCCCTATGGAAAGACTATGTTCCAGATTTATTAATTA
>LPNX010290297.1:141814-156922 GCA_001517045.1 Pseudotsuga menziesii
GAAATATTTCTGTGCCCTTTTGGACAGCAAATCTCCTTTAAACCTGCACTACCTGTCAAAAACCAGCGAACTATTTTCGCTGCAAATCACATGAAATAAATAAAAATCTACTGTTACAATGTTAGTACAAAATTTACAATTTTTACATAAAAAATTCTGAGCGAAAGTATGACAGAAATATGAATAATATTTGTCAAAGAGGTATGCAATAAGTTAATCCCAAAGGAACTTGCGTTCGGCTCGAGATATTGGGTAAACCAATTCAGACCGACTTCATTCACCGCAGATGCGGATCAATTGATATCACAAGTATTTGAGACAGAGCTATTTTTGCATAGAGCTCACAGACTGACTGGAAACTGAGTTTCCAGTCACCTAAATACTACTAAAACAGTAAATTTAAAGCCTTTAACTAATATATAACATATGGGGGCCCTAAAACAAGGGTTATATTCACTATACAGTGAATAAAACCCAGTTTCAGAACACAAAAACAGATATGGCCGAATTGAAATTCTGAAAAAACAGAGATGTTTAGAGGGCTGAAAACTGAGTTTTCAGCCACCTAAATAATGTTAGAACAGCAGAAAAATAAGTCTATACTAATATATATAAGATGGGGGCCCTAAAACAAGGTTTATGTCCACTAAACAGTGAAATAAACCCTGTTAAAAACAGCCTGAAAATGGATGGCCGAATTGAAAATTTGCAGAAATAAGGCCTTGGAGAGATGCCCTTGCTTGGAAAACCTGCAACAAATCTAACTCTGCAAAAATTTGTAAGCCTAGAGGAGAATGCTCAACGATCCCTGCAAAATACTTTGGAGAAAACGTCAAACAGTTCACAAAAGAAAGCAGAAATACTTCTACTCTCTAATCTCTCCACAAAATACTTTGTGGAGAGCTAACTAGACAAATACAAGAAATGCAAAGCTAAATAAATACACAAGTTACCTCCCAAAACTTGATCATGAAAATAGAAAAGTGAAGCACAATGTCCCTCCAAAGCTTTGCTTGTATTATGTGGCCCAACTAGGGCAAGAAAATTACAACAAGAAGAGAGCTTGAGAAAAGAATGGGTAGACAATCCGGCAGCATAACAATAGCATGAGAGAGCCTCCGAAATGAGGGAGTGAGACCCCTATTTTATAGTTGAGGGAGACCCCCAACCCCTTGAAGATCAACGGATGAGATTAGATCTAGATCTAGGTTAAATCTCCACCACTAGATCTAGGTTTTTGACTTTTATTTCCTCTCAATCAATCTCAACCCTTAGATTAATTCTTGATCAACGGTTGAAAAGCTTGATCCATGTCTCAGCAACACACACCCTCAGATCTAGGTATTTGACCAAGATCCCCTTTCAAATCAATGGCTTGGATGAACTTTTGGCAAAAACATGGGCCCAAGGAGGCGCCCCCTCCAAATGTGGCCTTGACTTTTAAAAACGTGGTAAGCTCCTCCAAAAAAAACGCCCCACTAAATGTAGCTAGCGCTTCCCTTTACATATGGGCGCCTTCACTAAACTTAGTGTCTTCTTTATTTAGTAGCGCCCCCTCTAAACATGGGGCGCCCTCATTATGGCTAGTGCCCTCCATCTTTAGCGCTCCTCTAATATAGCATGACGCCCCTCCTTTTTACCTTAGCGCCCTACTAAAATGGTTGAATGACCTCCAAAATAGGTGACGCCTCCATTATTAGCGCCTTCACCTTTACTCTAGCGCTCCACTAAATTTAGATTGGCGCCCTCTATCCATTTGTCCTCCTTTATTTGGCTAGACGCCCTCTATCTTGGAGCGCCCTCTCTATATTTAGTGGCCTCCCTTCTAGATTTTTCATTGGACGCCCCACTAAAATGGGGGTTTTTTACTTGGACGCCATATTTAGAGAAGGCTTTAACTTGGACTTGGCCCCTTTAGTGAGACTTTTAACACTGGCAAGCTCTAAATTTGGCTTTGACCATAGCTTTTTCCTCCAAAATAATTGTTCAACCTTTAGACTTATGCTAAACTTTTTAATTCACCTTAGATTTAATTTTTTCAATTAAATTTTTAAAATTTCCACATTTTTAACTTAGGAAAAATTAAAAATAACTTGAAAAAATTAAATCTAGGCCATGGGGGGGTGGAAAAATTATGAAATAAATTTTTCTAGGCTTAACAACCCCCAAACACATTTACCATGGCATTATTTGATTTTTTCCTTCAAAATCAAATAATATGAATTTTGACTTAGGAAAGTTAAAAATTTCCCTAGGGGAGATAGACCCCTCCTGACCAAAATTGGTCTATCTCTTCAACCGCTTATCAGAACGACATGGGACTCGAAGCAATGGCTTAGGGGGTTTCATAGCAATTTTATTTTGCATTCATAGCCCCTATTACAAAATGCCATGCTTGAGTAATTACCTTATTACATCAAAACTCAGTTAATTAACCACCAAGGGGTGGAATTAATTAACTGGACAAAATTAATAAAAATTCAATAACAAAACGAAACTCCGCAAGACTCTAGACAAATGTCTAGCATGGTCATGAATTACACCTTAAAGCCTTAGCCACCTCATGGACTTGACTGGTAGAACGCCCGTCACCACTTTGGAGGATTTTGAGTGAAAACCAAACCGATTAAACTCGTTTGTTCAACAAGATCAATTGGAAAGGGAAAAACACTCGATGAGGGGACTTCCCTAACAATCAGTTCCATGGTGTGGCATCCGTATCATATGATCCACACTAGTACATAAAATTACATTAATTTTCCCACGCAGGGGAGCGGACATTTCGTTTTACAAAGGGGCAATTGCCCTGCAGAAGTGAAGAAATCCTCAGATTTTTTCAAGGTATAATTATGTACACTTCATGTACATGGAGTTGCCACCTAGTCGAAATAGGTGGGCAACAAGAGGCACATACAACCACATATACGTCATATTATCCATTCTACCTACTAAAAATTCTAGAGGACTAAATCAAGTTGCTATTAGGATATTCTTACAACAAGGTTACATTCCATTGAAGCAACCCTATGAAGCAAATATGTAGATTAAATACATGAAGAGTAAGTGGAAGCATTTTCCTTGCTTAACAACTTCAATTCAAAAAATCACCATATACAAGCTACTCTAGGCATGCATCCATCACAATGCAAAACCTCAAGAGTCGTTCCAACATTAAGGCACCATAGCATAATCTTCATTAGTGTCCACAAGCACCAAAATATTTACAAGGTGAAGAATCTCTCTCAAAACTGTCCTCTCCTCAAGAGAACAGAGCAAACCCTTACATAGGTTTTAGCTAATCTTCCTTATACAATAAAATAATAATTTCCCTTTCTAGATTCATAATTAGCACAACAAATTTTTCTAAGAATATCAAGCTAGTGGTTAGATCCACTTTTCTCTCAAAGGGAAATAATAAAAAAATAGTTCTCAGGTTCTTACCTCTCGTCTTACTGCCCCTTCTCCTCCAATCTGCAAAAACTAATCACACCAAAAAGAAACAACCAACAAATCAATAGAAAGCAAGCGAAATAGGAGCTTACCTTAAAAAAAACAACAAATCAGTAAGGAAACAAGCAAAATACCCAACATTTAGGCGTCGTTGCCGAGGAGTTGCTCCAAGGTAACATTTTGGCACCGTTGCCAGGGAGTTGCTCCAAGGTAAGCTGGTATTTTGCTTGCTTCCTTACTGATTTGTTGGTTTTTTTAAGGTAAGCTGCTATTTCGCTTGCTTTCTATTGATTTGTTGATTGTTTCTTTTTGGTGTGATTAGTTTTTGCAGATTGGAGGAGAAGGGGCGGTAAGACGAGAGATAAGAACCTGCGCATCTGTCATAACAGGTTTCTTCAAACCCAGCTGTAGCGTAGGTGTTTTGATTTGATTTGTTAATTAGAAGTTTTGTTATTTACAGTTAATTTTTTATGAGACCTAGAGATAGTAGAGGTAGATACGTTAAAATCAATTCAGATATTTTTGGAAACAAAACCCCACCACTAACTAACCCTAGGGATAGGTATACAGGCAAGAAGACAGAAGGAAATAGCACCCAAAAATCTATTGAATTAAAAACCGGATTACAGAATTAGGGAACTTGTTGGAAAATTTTAAAACTCATATTTTAGGCACCTTGAGTTCTCAATTCGATGCGTTGAAAACTAAAAGGCGGAAAGAAGAAGAGGACATTGCAGCACTACATATATTATGTCCTAAATACAGAAAAAGACACCCTCTTAAAGAGTGTCCCCTTAATATTATTTCAGTTTGTGCTCTTTGTTCTGACAAACACCCTACTGATAATTGCCATTCATTACCAGAATTGCAAGCCCTTTATAAGATTAATAATGAACCCATGGATCAATCGTATGCATCAAAAAGGCCATGGAGTCCACAAATGTGCAAAATTGGCCATCTCAGCCTACTCAAACCCAACCATGGCAGCAAGGCTGGCGAGTACAGTCTTATGGAGGAACTCATTCAACAGCTCCATTACATACTCCTCCTAGTTACTCTCCATTTCCACCCAATGCGCAATAGTTATTACCTGGTTTTACACCACCTGCACTTCCTCCTATACCCCCAGTTCCACAACAGTATTAGAATCCAAACCCCCCTCGACCCACGTTGTTGCCTGCTCAACCTATACCGAATCCTAATAACAGACCATCCCAGCCTCTTCATAATGCTGAAATACCTATGGCCCCAACTTATGTGATTCATTCAGCTCCTATACAAGAAATACAGTTAAGGTCTCGGAAAATTTTAAATAAAACCCCTCCAGGAATGATTACTCAAGAAGAATGTGGAGAAGAAACTGCTGAAAAAGAAGTTCAAGAGGAGGAAGAGGTTCCAAATGCATTAGAAAACACTCAAGTACCTAGAACTCAGATTTCTCAATCAACTGCACAGCCACAATTGAATAATGATCCTCCTTATCCAGAAAGGTTATTAATAGAGAAACCTGTAGTTCATTCGCAATTTGATCTTGAGAATGAGTTAAGAAATGTTTGTATTCGAATTCCATTACTCCAGGCCATTAGAGATGTTCCTATTTATTCAAAGATGGTAAGAGAGTTATGTTTGAAGAAGCCTGGTCGAAAACAAAAAGATCCACCAACAATACATGTTATAGGCCAGTTGTCTGATTATATTTCAGACCATCCCTTACTTCCAAAGTTTGCAAACCCTGGGAACCCAGTTGTAACAATTTGTATTAATGAGATTCCCATAGGAAACACTCTAATTGACTTGGGGGCAGCAATCAATGTTATGTATATGACCACCTTGCAGAAACTACAATTGTATAATCTCCTCAGACCTACTCCTACCATTTTGGAATTGGCTGATAGGAGTACAGTTAAACCTGTAGGGGCATTGGATGACATTACAGTCACTGTAGCTTCTTGGGAGTATCCAATGGATTTCATGGTACTCCAAACCAAAGATCCAATTAAGGAACACCCTGTTATATTAGGTAGACCCTAGTTAGCAACTCTTAATGCTTTCATAGGATGTAGATAGGGTATTTTAATTATATCAAATGGTACTTCTCTACAGAACTTTATCATTTATCCACCAGCTCAACCTGTAACAGAAAACATGCCATGGTTAGAAAGTCCTTATGGAGATGAGGAAGTTGAACAGCCTTTACTATCCATCAGTCAAACTAGGGGACTAGAAGACCAAACTGAAGATGATATTTTAGATCAATTTATTTCAGCCACTACTAGTGTTGATTTTCCCCAGTCCTTTTCTGACTTGGATTATGTTTTCACTGAAAATTTTCAAGAACAGTATGACCCTTCAACTATCTCATCATCCGTAATTTTATTTATAGATGAGAAAGTTGGAGCTTTAACCATACCAATGGAGATCAGTCCTGGAAGGTCTTTAATTATTAATGCAAATTTGACTCAAGACCAACAAAGTCAGTTAGTCCAATTACTGGAAGCACAGTCTAGAGCATTTGCTTGGACTTATGCTGATATGAAGGGAATTCACCCTGACACATGTATCCATCATATTTACACTCAGGAGAACATTAGGCCTGTAAGGCAACCACAGAGGAGAATGAACCCTGCTCTTAAAGATATTGTAAAAGATGAGTTACAAAAATTACTCGATACAGATTTTATTTATCCCATTTCTGATAGTAAATGGGTATCTCCTTTGGTGATTATCCCAAAGAAGGGAGGTAAGTGGATAATATGCGTAGATTTTCGGGAACTGAATAAAGCAACTTTAAAAGACTATTTTCGTCTTCCCTTTATAGATCAGGTCTTGGACACTTTGTTCGGGAAACGGTATTTTTCTTTTCTTTATGGGTACAGTGGATACAATCAAATTAGAATAGCCCCGGAAGACCAAGATAAAACTACTTTCACTTGTCCATGGGGAACATACGCTTACAAGGTGTTACCATTCGGATTGTGTAACGCCCCTGTTACTTTCCAAAGGGCAGTGTTAGGAATTTTAGCTGACTTAGTTCATGATTGCGTGGAAGTATATATGGACGATTTTACAGTATATGGTAATGACTTCAAAGAAGCCTTAGACAACTTAGAAAAAGTCTTAATCAGGTGCCAAGAAACAAACCTTGCCTTAAGTCATGAAAATTGCAAAATGATGTTAACTGAGGGCATTGTGTTAGGACATCATATCTCGTTAGAAGGTATCAAGTTAGATCCAGGAAAGATTGAAATCATTACCAGTTTACCTCCACCAACCACACAAAAGGGAGTTAGAGAAGTTTTCTAGGACATGCCGGTTACTACCGTAGGTTTATTGCCAACTTTACTAAGATAGCAGCCCCACTTTTCAAGTTGTTGACCAAGGACATTGATTTTTGTTGGGATCAACACTGTCAGGCAGCTTTTGACACTTTAAAAACAGAATTGTCTTCAACACCGGTTTTGAGAGGACCAAACTGGTCTTTGCCCTTTCATATACATACTGATGCTTCTAATACTGCCCTAGGGGGAGTGCTTGGACAAAAAGAAAATCAATCTTATTATGCTATTTATTTTATCAGTAAAAATATAACACCAGCAAAACTAAATTATACAGTGACTGAAAAAGAATTTTTAGCAGTAGTTCATGCTATTAATAAATTTCGACATTACATTACTGGCTATGATGTTTTTGTTCACATTGATCATTCTGCTATTAGATTTTTGATGAATAAACCTATAACTAGTGGCAGAGTTACTAGATGGCTTCTTTTGCTACAGGAATTTATCATTACTATAATTGATAAACCAGGAAAGGAAAATCTGGTTGCAAATTTTCTTTCGCGATTGACTCATAATGATGATAATGTTCCTGTAGATGATACTTTTCCTGACGAACATTTGTTTGTTGTCTTTGTTAAAATACCATGGTTTGCAGACATAGCCAATTATTTAGTCACAGGAAAAGTACCTGCTCATCTGCCATCATATGAAAAACGAAGGATCATACAACAAAGTGCCAACTATTCATGGGCAGGTAATGATTTCTTTTGCATTGGTCCAGATTTGATTATCAGAAAATGTGTAAGAGAAGATGAGATGTATGATATCCTCCACAGGGCCCATCATGACAGGCTTGGAGGATATCATACATCTCATCTTCTCTTACACATTTTCTGATAATCAAATCTGGACCAGTGCAAAAGAGATCATTACCTGCCCATGAATAGTTGGCACTTTGTTGTATGATCCTTTGTTTTTCATATGATGGCAGATGAGCGGGTACTTTTCCTGTGACTAAGTAATTGGCTATGGCTGCAAACCATGGTATTTTAACAGAGACAACAAACAAATGTTCGTCAGGAAAAGTATCATCTACAGGAACATTATCATCATTATGAGTCAATTGCGAAAGAAAATCTGCAACCAGATTTTCCTTTCCTGGTTTATCAATTATAGTAATGATAAATTCCTGTAGCAAAAGAAGCCATCTAGTAACTCTGCCACTAGTTATAGGTTTATTCATCAAAAATCTAATAGCAGAATGATCAGTGTGAACAAAAACATCATAGCCAGTAATGTAATGTCAAAATTTATTAATAGCATGAACTACTGCTAAAAATTCTTTTTCAGCCACTGTATAATTTAGTTCCGCTGGTGTTATATTTTTATTGATAAAATAAATAGCATAATAAGATTGATTTTCTTTTTGTCCAAGCACTCCCCCTAGGGCAGTATCAGAAGCATCAGTATGTATATGAAAGGGCAAAGACCAGTTTGGTCCTCTCAAAACCGGTGTTGAAGACAATTTTGTTTTTAAAGTGTCAAAAGCTGCCTGATAGTGTTGATTCCAACAAAAATCAATGTCCTTGGCTAACAACTTGAAAAGTGGGGCTGCTATCTTAGTAAAGTTGGCAATAAACCTACGGTAGTAACCCGCATGTCCCAGAAAACTTCTCTAACTCCCTTTTGTGTGGTTGGTGGAGGTAAACTGGTAATGATTTCAATCTTTGTTGGATCTACCTTGATACCTTCTAACAAGATATGATGTCCTAACACAATGCCCTCAGTTAACATCATTTTGCAATTTTCATGACTTAAGGCAAGGTTTGTTTCTTGGCACCTGATTAAGACTTTTTCTAAGTTGTCTAAGGCTTCTTTGAAGTCATTACCATATACTATAAAATCGTCCATATATACTTCCACGCAATCATGAACTAAGTCAGCTAAAATTCCTAACACTGCCCTTTGGAAAGTAACAGGGGCGTTACACAATCCGAATGGTAACACCTTGTAAGCGTATGTTCCCCATGGACAAGTGAAAGTAGTTTTATCTTGGTCTTTCAGGGCTATTCTAATTTGATTGTATCCACTGTATCCATCAAGAAAAGAAAAATACCGTTTCCCAGACAAAGTGTCCAAGACCTGATCTATAAAGGGAAGAGGAAAATAGTCTCTTAAAATTGCTTTATTTAGTTCCCGAAAATCTACGCATATTATCCACTTACCTCCCTTCTTTGGGATAATCACCAAAGCAGATACCCATTTACTATGAGAAATGGGATAAATAAAATCTGTATCGAGTAATTTTTGTAACTCATCTTTTACAATATCTTTAAGAGCAGGGTTCATTCTCCTCTGTGGTTGCCTTACAGGCCTAATGTTCTCCTGAGTGTAAATATGATGGATACATGTGTCAGGGTGAATTCCCTTCATATCAGCATAAGTCCAAGCAAATGCTCTAGACTGTGCTTCCAGTAATTGGACTAACTGACTTTGTTGGTCTTGAGTCAAATTTGCATTAATAATTAAAGACCTTCCAGGACTGATCTCCATTGGTATGGTTAAAGCTCCAACTTTCTCATCTATAAATAAAATTACGGATGATGAGATAGTTGAAGGGTCATACTGTTCTTGAAAATTTTCAGTGAAAACATAATCCAAGTCAGAAAAGGACTGGGGAAAATCAACACTAGTAGTGGCTGAAATAAATTGATCTAAAATATCATCTTCAGTTTGGTCTTCTAGTCCCCTAGTTTGACTGATGGATAGTAAAGGCTGTTCAACATCCTCATCTCCATAAGGACTTTCTAACCATAGCATGTTTTCTGTTACAGGTTGAGCTGGTGGATAAATGATAAGGTTCTGTAGAGAAGTACCATTTGATATAGTTAAAATACCCTCTCTACATCCTATGAAAGCATTAGGAGTTGCTAACTAGGGTCTACCTAATATAACAGGGTGTTCCTTAATTGGATCTTTGGTTTGGAGTACCAAGAAATCCATTGGATACTCCCAAGAAGCTACAGTGACTGTAATGTCATCCAATGCCCCTACAGGTTTAACTATACTCCTATCAGCCAATTCCAAAATGGTAGGAGTAGGTCTGACGAGATTATACAATTGTAGTTTCTGCAAGGTGGTCATAGACATAACATTGATTGTTGCCCCCAAGTCAATTAGAGTGTTTCCTATGGGAATCTCATTAATACAAATTGTTACAACTGGGTTCCCAGGGTTTGCAAACTTTGGAAGTAAGGGATGGTCTGAAATATAATCAGACAGCTGGCCTATAACATGTATTGTTGGTGGATCTTTTTGTTTTCGACCAGACTTCTTCAAACATAACTCTCTTACCATCTTTGAATAAATAGGAACATCTCTAATGGCCTGGAGTAATGGAATTCGAATACAAACATTTCTTAACTCATTCTCAAGATCAAATTGCGAATGAACTACAGGTTTCTCTATTAATAACCTTTCTGGATAAGGAGGATCATTATTCAATTGTGGCTGTGCAGTTGATTGAGAAATCTGAGTTCTAGGTACTTGAGTGTTTTCTAATGCATTTGGAACCTCTTCCTCCTCTTGAACTTCTTTTTCAGCAGTTTCTTCTCCACATTCTTCTTGAATAATCACTCCTGGAGGGGTCTTATTTAAAATTTTCCCAGACCTTAACTGTATTTCTTGTATAGGCGCTGAATGAATCACATAAGTTGGGGCCATAGGTATTTCAGCATTATGAAGACGCTGGGATGGTCTGTTATTAGGATTCGGTATAGGTTGAGTAGGAAACAACGTGGGTCGAGGGGGGTTTGGATTCTGATATTGTTGTGGAACTGGGGGTATAGGAGGAAGTGCAGGTGGTGTAAAACCAGGTAATAACTGTTGCACATTGGGTGGAAATGGAGAGTAACTAGGAGGAGTATGTAATGGAGCTGTTGGATGAGTTCCTCCATAAGACTGTACTCGCCAACCTTGCTGCCATGGTTGGGTTTGAGTAGGCTGAGATGGCCAATTTTGCCACATTTGTGGACTCCATGGCTGCTGAGGTTGTTGCATTGGGTAGTAATATGCAGGATTTTGAAAAATAGGCTCTGGGTACATGTTTTGGGGTCTAGGCTGCCATGGCCTTTTTGATGCATACGATTGATCCATGGGTTCATTATTAATCTTATAAAGGGCTTGGAATTCTGGTAATGAAGGGCAATTATCAATAGGGTGTTTGTCAGAACAAAGAGCACAAACTGAAATAATATTAAGGGGACACTCTTTAAGAGGGTGTCTTTTTCTGCATTTAGGACAGAATATATGTAGTGCTGCAATGTCCTCTTCTTCTTTCCGCCTTTTAGTTTTCAACACATCGAATTGAGAACTCAAGGTGCCTAAAATATCAGTTTTAAAATTTTCCAACAAGTTCCCTAATTCTGTTTTCGTGACCCCACTAGTTCCTGTTGTTCTAGAAGTGCGGGAAGGACCCTCCCTCACATTTCTTCCAACCTTGGCTCTACTTCTAGAATATTTCCTACATAATTCAGTAATTTCTTCTAAGGATTTATGGGACACATCTCCTGATGCCATGAGGTTGAGGATTTCCACATACTCTTCCAAAATCCCTTTTAGAAAAAGAGTTCTGACCGCATCTTCCTGTAGAGTATTATACTTAGACTTTTGTAGTACAAAGCTAAAGCGTTCAAGAAAATCCTCAAGACTCTCGTCTTCATGCTGTTGCATTTTAAAGATATCATTTTGAGAGTCTTTAGGCCCACAGTAGTCTCGGTGTTTCTTAAGGAAGGCACTCTTCATCTCATCCCAACTTCGAATAGTGGATTCTCCCATACCCATAAACCGTCTAAGTGCAGAGTCTTTAAGGGTGGCAGGAAACAGTAACTTTTGTGCTTCATGTAAATAGTTATAGCTCCTACACAAGATTTCAAATTCAAACAAAAAAGTATCCGGATCTTCAGTACTTTTACCGTAGAAAGTAGGTAACGAAGAAGCTAGGATATTTTTCATATTGACATCACGTGCAAGATCCAAAATGGGGAAGCCAAAGGTTGTTTCTGTTCGTTCCTCGTGTTCTCCTTCTCCTTCCATATGGTGTCCTACTTCCTAGTCACTCATAACAAGAGGATTCCTAAACCAATTGAAACCTAGCCTATCTCTCTTTGGGGATGGGATGAAATCCCAACGTTCTCTGCTAGGCTGTTGTTGAAAAGGAGAATTTCCTAAAGATGGGCTGTAAGGAATTGTGGCAGATTCTACTTGAGATATCACCAAATTTTGTGTATGACCAAAAAGGGCATTCACTTTTTCCACGTCCACAATGTCAACCAAATTGGGGTCTTCCTTTATTGGTGAAGTTTGAAGAGTTTGTGGTATCTCCACAGAGTGTAACAGTTCACCTTGAGGGATCTGAGTTTCCTCTAATCTGGTTTTTAATTCAACAGATTTTTGGGTGCTATTTCCTTCTGTCTTCTTGCCTGTATACCTATCCCTAGGGTTAGTTAGTGGTGGGGTTTTGTTTCCAAAAATATCTGAATTGATTTTAACGTATCTACCTCTACTATCTCTAGGTCTCATAAAAAATTAACTGTAAATAACAAAACTTCTAATTAACAAATCAAATCAAAACACCTACGCTACAGATGGGTTTGAAGGAACCTGTTATAACAGATGCGCAGGTTCTTACGTCTCGTCTTACCGCCCCTTCTCCTCCAATCTGCAAAAACTAATCACACCAAAAAGAAACAACCAACAAATCAATAGAAAGCAAGCAAAATAGCAGCTTACCTTAAAAAAACCAACAAATCAATAAGGAAACAAGCAAAATACCAGCTTACCTTGGAGCAACTCCCCGCCAACAGCGCCAAAATGTTGGGTAAAATATAATCAATTAATTTACCTTAAATTTAATTATCGACCGGGACACATAAGCTTCGAGTTGCTACATTATATGTGCAAGGTAAGATAGTTTAAAGTTAATTCCTAGGGTGACTTCAATCTACTCACATGCAAAGAGAAATAGCGTAGTTCATAAAACTAATTGCTCTCTTGAGCAACAAAGATCAAAAGCTATCAAGTCTAATATAGGAAAAGAACCAATCTCTAATTGTTGTTTACAATCTAAATAGGAAAATTTTAAGTTTACCAAGTTCAATTAATGAAACCTAAATTAATTTCAAACCATACTAACTTTTAATCTATTTTCCAAAATCTCCACATACCAATAACAAATCTGCCTTTAATTTTCTATCTCTTAGAATCAAAGCAACTAAGCAATCAAATGTTCCAATCTTAAAGGAGATCCTACTGTCAAAAAGATATTAAATCGCAAACTTACCTACAAAAGAAATGCTATTTAGTCAATCTTTAATGTTTCAAACAATTCCAACATAACTTTTCTATGTAATAAACTCTTCTTTATACATACTAGAGTTCTAAATCTGCTCAATCATCAAAAAGGAATCTATTTCAAGTACAATAACTCTTCTACAGGAATTAGAATTTTATTACCTTTAAGATTACCAACTCTTCTTCACACCAACACTGTCATTTACAAGATAATTACAGAAATAAATTTACCTATTCATTAATAAAAGAAACAACACTGCTTGAACTCTATCCTTATAAAAGTGAATTGGAAAAAGAATATTCAGACAGAGCTAAAACATAGGGTCTTAGCTAATCTACATTTCAACTCAATTCAATCAAACCAAGGGGTCTAACATTCATCATTAAATTCCAAAACAGTTATGCTAAGCCTTCAAACTAAATCAATCTATGGCTAAGAATGGATGAGAGGATGAATAAAAGAAATCAGAACACACTAGAAAATACACAATTTCAAATATTAACAGGCTGCAAACTCTCTCTCTCTAATTTCATCCAAATTGCTCACAATCTTTTAAAAACAATACATATTCTAAATCTTTTATACAGAAATTCTGAAAATGCTAACCTACAGACTCTGGCCAAAGGTTCAATCACTCAATTATTGAATCCTACAAAATGATCTAGCGACTGGAAACGAAAGAAAAAGAAATTCAAATTCAACATGTTTAACTACTCTTCCTATTTCTCTCAAACCTACAATTCACCAAATTAAATCTGCAAATAAAAGTTGGAATTAATCATGAATTAAATACTCTGTCTATGGATGCTCATTAACATAAGTCTATCTACACACATTCAGTGATACAAGCAAATCCAACACAAACACATATATATTTCCAATCATGTGTCTTGCAAATCCTGTTTATTTATTTATAAAACTGCAGACATACATATAAAAACAGTATCAAGGAAAAATGATGTATGAGTTTGCTTACAATAATAGGAATAAAACAGAACTACGCATATGTAACAAGGGTTGAAGGTGGGCTCTGCCTCCAACACTTCTAGATCTGGAACTGAAGGTTTAAAGTAAAACGCAGTAGTAGATTAACAACTTGAAATCAGAGTTTTTACAGTATATCATATCGATCCTTTTAAGTTTTCACATACATATTTATAGCTCAAATTACATCACAGGTCGACCACTAAAAAGGGTCGACCCTGATTCTTCACGTAGACGGGGCCTCGAAAGGAAATCCAGGCATAGCTGGAAGTGGCGGAGTTATTATCGATGTCACCGAAAGGATCATCCTTAATTTCTCTTGGGGTCTGGGCAATAAAACAAATAACGTTGCAGAATTTCTTGCCATTTGGCATGGCCTCTCACAGGCCAATGCTCTCTCCATTAAGAAGCTCGTGATAATTAGTGACTCCCGAAACACCATCCAGTCTCTCATCCTGAAGGAGCCTCCAAAAAATATGGAGCTAACCCACATCTACAGGAAAGTTTCGCTCATGATAAAAGAATTTGAAGGGGTGAAATTCTTTCACGTCCTCCGGCATCTGAACAACTTAGCGGATCATGAAGCCAACGTGGGAGCCCAGTTGAATAAAGGAGAACTAAATTTGAACGGAATCATAAGTCACGTGAATATTCCTTAGCCAGTTAGACTCTGTCCTTTTAGCTCGGTTCTGTTGAAAAACTGAGTTTAACTGCTTGCTGGTTTAATGAACAATTTTATGAGTTTCACTTCAGCCGGTTTTGCATAGGCTTGAAGCTACTTATAAAAATTTTCCTGAACAATTTAAACACTCAGAAAAACACTAACAGGCTGAAAACACATGCATGCACACCATAAAAATTACTCAGAGATTTTTGGCTAATCAGCCCTGGAAAAACCCCCACGGGGAAAACCAGTCAGAGAGGAGAGATTTTAATTTAATTCTTCAGCAAGGTACAGGACAGAAAAATAATGGTGAAAATACAACTTATCTCCACCAGCAGCCTTTTTCTCAAAGTCTGGAAAAATGCTCAGCAATTCCAGCC
>LPNX010290297.1:161961-206256 GCA_001517045.1 Pseudotsuga menziesii
ACGTTCAGGTTAAGCAATGAAAAAATCGTGTCTCCAAAGCTCAGCGTGGGAGATTTACTGGGGAATCTCGCTCTGTCCAAATCTCAGATGGATATCCATTAAAAATTCACAAAGAAATCTGAATCACGATCCTATCAGTACAGAGATTGTCTTCATTGAAATGGTCCTCCAATAGACGCACCCAAGGACGATTCCTTCCTCCAAGGCAAATCGACAGTTCAGAAAAGGAAATCTTCTGGATCGGGTTGTCTCAGATCTTCTTCTGAATTCACCTCTATTTCAGGTAGCGCCCCTCTATCAGTCTTTCCATCATTCTCTGTCTCTCCTGAAGGAAACGCTGAGTTAATCGCTGAGTGTGCTCTCTGAACCGGTTAGGAAGAAACGCGATGGCTTCCAGCTCGTCCACCCCTGAAGCTCGTCTCTCCCAACTCCAGGCGGATCTCAACGAGCTGAAGAAAAAGCAAGACTGTATGCAGGCCCTTGGCACAAGCAGGTGGGAAAGCTTGAATATGGAAATAAAAGAACTCCGGCATGAAATTCTTGAGGATAAGCTGAAAAACATCAAGGAATTGGTTGAGGCCACTGGAGGTTTTGGCCACCGGCTGAAGGAACTGGAAAAGAAGGTAGCAGATCTGACCAAAGAGAAAGGAAAGGAGCCTAAACCAAAACGCTGATTCTCAGAATCCAAACTCTATGTTTTCATTGTTCTCTCATTTCTGTTAACAAGCTCTTATGTCTATGGCTGTCGCGATATGTATCTTCTTAGTTCTCTAGATCCTCTGTAAAGGGTGCAATAGATAGTTTGCAGCCTGTTTTTGGGACATCAAGATTATGATAATCTAGTTTCTGAATGTAAAAGCCCCTGGCAGCTGGTTTGCCAGTCGATCTATAAAATAGCTCCATAACCGTTGTAGTAAAAAAAAAAAAAAAAGGGTCGACCCTGCCCAAAAGATCTACGCTTATCCAGGAGGATTAAAACAACTAACAACTGATCCAATGCATAAAATAAGTTAAGACATCAGATTTGATTTGGATCCTTTGCAAATCAGCGATCAAGTAGCCTAGAACTAGCGCGTTGTTTCAGATTAGGGCCCACGATTCTTGGACAGAGCAAGTCTGCATAATGCCAATAGGTAGTTCACGGTCGATATTGAAACGATTGAATGCAGAACCCATATGTTATTTCAGGCAAACAAATCCCCCAGATATCTGAACCAATCGATACATGCTTAGTGAGTGCCGGAACAGGTGCGGGAACGAGCCACCAGGGAAAGAAGGTAATTGTGTGGGAAACAAGACTTTGACAAAGGATCAACGTTTTTTAATCATAAGTTAGAGTTTTTAATTATAAGTTGAAATCCATCGAAATGATAAACAAAATAATGAAAATACCAAAAATTTACTTGTTTTAAGAACCTTGGGATATAGTCCTTGAAAATATATATTTGAACATAAAATATATAACAAGATGGAGTCAAAGATGCCTGGTTCCTTATAAATTCGAACTAGAAATAGGGCAGTAAGCAAGCAAAACAGGAGGCCATAATTAGCAGAACAAATTTTTCTAAGAATATCAAGCTAGTGGTTAGATCCACTTTTCTCTCAAAGGAAAATAATACAAAAATAGTTCTCATGTAACCAACTATTTGAGAAGAGTTCAACAATAATAAATATTTCGTTCATTAGATCCAACAATCCTCCCAAGGTGATTGACGATGTCAATAAGCTCCAATGACCTCCTCATTCACTCATGTTTATCAATCGTGTTAAAGATGTGACTACGAATGCACTTCTCCTCTCTCTCTTGGATCGTCTTATGTACTCTCTCTCTCTCTCTCACGCACACAAAGAAAAACAGTCTAGGGTTTCTTAAGCTTGTCGGAGCATGTTAAAGTCTAAGGTGAGGGTTCCATCCCTTGGAGATTTTGAGATTTAGGTTTTGAGATGAAACCTAGGTTGTAATTAGTGAAGAGAAGAAAAAAAAGGAGACATCTTGCCTTGCAAGACATGCTTGTCTGATGAATGCTTGTTGAATCTCCTCGGTTGAACTAGGATGTTCTTGGTTTTCCCTAGCTAGGGTCTTCAAGAGTAAGAATTTTAGTGTTGATGTTTTCATGAGTTCCAACATCGGGCAAACATTCTACAGATCATTCTCTTAGAGGCTCGCGACCCACAGAGAGAATGGACCCTTCGTAACCCTGATTAGTCATGTGGACTAATTAGTCAAGTGTTGACTAGATGAGTAGAAGGCTCGGATGCTTAGCCTAAGACCAGTCATGTGTGATTGGGATGGTAGTAGGCTAAAGGTCACATTGCATATTCATTGTGTGGGTGTGCTCCATAGCGGGAGTGATTTATTCTTAATAGACTAAAATGACTTGTCTCAACTCAAACTAGGGCTAAACAGTATATTTTAATTTTTACTAATAACCACACATGAGTTTCTTTCACTAGTAATGCAGCGAAAAATAAATACTGAGAAACATATAACAATAATCACATCAATATAGACACATTGTTTTGGGTATGGAAACCCACGGATAAAACCCAAGATGGGAAAACTGATGTAGCAGTCAGATATGAAATTTTATTATGAAGAAATAGAACAAATATAATCCAATGGTTCAATACACCCAACCTGGAAAAATAGAACCTCTGCAAAATCACTGAGCAAGCCCAGCAATCAGTATGACCTCCCTACGCAATTGTACGGCCTCCAACATCAGTTGTACGGGCCTCTTCGTCAGTTATACGGATCCATACGGTTCTTGCGTCGGTTGTACGGAATCCATACGACCTTCCTCTGCAGCGTACGGCCTCCCTCTACTTGATCCTGTACAGCTCGGTGCTCTGCCTAGTAACTCGACGAATCCTCTAGGTGAGTGTTTCCCCGTCTTCCCTGGAAACTTCTTTGTCTGACTTCCTTGATTGTCTGTGTCTCTCTCTCTCTCTGTGTGCTCTCCACCAAATCTTCTTTTAACTCAATGGCTAAGAAAAACCCTAACCCTCACTATGGATCAATGGATGAGATCCTCCACTGAGATCAATGGCCAAGATTAGATTAGCCATCACTTAAATTATTTCACTTTTCACTTTATAAAAGTGACTCCATTAAGTCAAAATCGACTTAGATTAATTAATGTATTTCCCTAAGTCTAAACATAGGAAAATCACATTAATACATTTGGCTTCATATTTAATGTCTTCTAGCATGCAAGGACACATACAATGATAGAAGACCTTTCTTGTTTCCACTTTTTAACAAAGAGATCTTATCACCTTGTATATTAGACAAAGTCTAATCTAATGTTGAAGTTGACAATTGGATCTAAGAAGTGTTTGAGACTTCTTACAGTATGGTCAACTCAACATTAGAGCTCTTGGAAAGAATATGACCGCATGTGATGAGACATCAACGAGGAGAATATTTCTATGATGAAGAAATAGAAACTCTGCAAAATCACTGAGCAAGCCCAACAAACTGTACAGCCTCCCTACGCAGCTGTACGACCCTTTGCGTCAGCTGTACAGAATCCGAACATCTCATGTACAGCCTTCCTCTGTAGAGTACGGCCTCCCTCTGCTTGATCTTGTACGACCCTATGCTCTGCCTGGTAACTCGGCAAATCCTCCGAGTGAGTGTTCCTCCGTCTTCTCAGCAAACTTCTCCTTTTGACTTCTCTCTCTGTCTGTATCTCCAATGTGTATGTGTCCTCTCCACCAAATCTTCTTTTAACTCAATGGCTAAGCAAAAACCCTAACCCTCACTATGGATCAACGAAAGAGATCCTCCAGTGAGATCAAAGGCCAAGATTAGACTAGCCATCACTTAAATTATTTCACTTTTCACTTTATAAAAGTGATTCCATTAAGTCAAAATCAAATTAGATTAATTAATGTATTTTCCTAAGTCCAAACTTAAGAAAATCACATTAATACATTAGGCTTCTTCTTTAATGTCTTATAGCATGCAAGGACGCATGCAATGATAGAAGGCCTTCTTTGTTGCCACTTTCTAACACTCCCTCTCAACGAGGAAGGGATTCGATAGCAACCCCAACTTGTCTTTGAACTTCACAAAACTATGTCTGCAAAGTGCCTTGGTGAAAATGTCTGCCACCTGCTCATCTGTCTAAATGTACTCCAACCGAATGGTTCCTTTCTATACACAATCTCTCAGGAAGTAATACCGAATATCACTGTGTTTGCTCCGGTCATGGAACATTGGATTTTCAGATAGCCTGATGCCACTCTGATAATCACAATGAACTACTATAGCCTCTAGCTCACACTTGAATAACCCTGAAAAGAACTTCCTCGGCCACATTCCCTCACATGCAACCAAACTGGCTGCCATGCACTTAGCCTCTACCGAGCTCAATGCAACTGACTTCTGCTTCCTGCCGAACCAAGAGACAACCCCTGACCCAATGTTGAAGCAGCAACCTGAAGTGCTCTTCCAGTCTTCTACACATCCTGCTCAGTTAGCATCTGTGAAGCCTGCTAACTATACACTCCCCCTACGCTCATAAACCATCCCATACTCCATTGCACCTCTGATGTAGCGAAGCACGTGCTTCGCAAGCGTCCAATGCATTCTTCGAGGGTCCACCATGAACTGGCTCAAAGAGTTGACTACAAAACAAATGTCTGGCCATGTGTTAATCAGATACATGAGCCATCTGATAAGCTGGCGATACAATGTAGGATCAAACCCTCCTGACCCTGATGCATAAATCTTCCTCCAATTGGAAACTAAAGGTATGGACATAGGCTTGCAATCCACCATCTTGAATCTCTTCAAGATCTCTACTGCATACTCCCCCTATCCAATGAAGAAGCACCCGTCTCTTTGCCAAACCTCCAATCCTAGGAAGTAATGCATCAACCCAAGGTCTTTCATCTCAAACTCAACTACAAGGTTGGACTTCCAGTCGTCAATCAACCTCTCATCTCCTGTAAGAAAGAGATCATCTACATATAGTACCAAAATGAGAGGCACCTCACCTGATAAGAAGTACAGGTTGTGGTCTGCCTCACTCTGTGGAATCCCATCTCCCGTAGATAGTTGTCTATCCTCGAGTACCATGCTCGAGGTGTCTGCTTGAGCCCATAAAGAGCTCTTTGCAACCTGCATACATGTGTCTCTGTATTCTCCACATCAAACCCCTCAAGTTGCTCAATGAATACCTCCTCCTGTATCACTCTGGTGAGGAAGGCAGTCTTGACGTCCATCTGATGAACACGCCAACCCATCTCTGCTGCTAATGAGATAATGGTTCGAATAGAAGAATATATGGCGACAGGGGCGAAGGTCTCCTCATAGTCAATACCTTCCTTCTATGAAAACCCCTTAGCCACAAAGCACGACTTGTTGCATGCTTCACCTTGTAGATCCATCTAGATCCCACCACCTTTTTACCTTATGGCCTCGAAACAACCTCCCATACCTGATTCTTCATGATCGAGCCATACTCTTCAACCATCGCTTCCTGCCACACATCATGTTGTGCAGCTTCCTCGAAACTGGAAGGTTCGAAGTTAATCAACTTCGTCATCAATGCCATATAGCTAAGTCTCTCTAGTGGTTTGCTCCATCTCATGGAGCTCTGTGGAAGAGTCACCAACCTGGAATCTTGAACTGTGCACCTAAACCACTTAGGCCATGGCCTAGTGTCTACCAGTTGTGGTTGTTGGATGTCCTTTCTCCTGCTGCTGCTCATCCTCTAAGTTAATGACCGAAGGATTCTGTCCACCTGACTCCCTCTGACTATCAGAACCTGTGCTCTATATCTGTACCTGTACCTGTACATGTGTCTCCTCCAACTAGACCCCCGAGTCCTGTGTTGGTTTCTCTTGTGCTGGTAAGTCCATAGATCTTCGCAAGGCGTTGTCCTCATCAATCTGGACATCCCTGCTCACAATGATCCTCTTGAGAGCAAGAATATATACTTTGTATGCCTTCGAAGTCTCGTTGTAACCAACAACCCCTTCTCTTTAGAAGGGTCCAACTTCTTCCTATTGTCAAAAAGAATGTGACAATAGCAGACACTCCCAAATATGTGCAATGGCTCACATCTAGTCTAATGCCTATGAAGACCTCATAGGGTGTCTTCCTCCCCAAAGTTGTGTGGGGACACCTGTTCTGAATGTAAACTACGGTCGTGTATGCCTCGGCCCATAGGAATAGTGGCAATCCCTGATCAAATAGCATGGCCTTAGTTGCTCCTACCAATGCCATGTTCTTTCTCTCTACCACTCCATTCTGTTGCGGGGTATGACGAACGATGTGCTCCTTCTTGATCCCCTCTAATGAACAATACTCCATGAACTCATTGGAGGTATACTCACCCCCGTTGTCTGTCCTGCATACTCGAATCTTCCTTCCTTTTTGGTTCTCTACGAGAGTCTTGAACTCCCGAAACATCTCAAAGACCTCTAACTTGGCCTTCAAGAAATAGATCGAGGTCTTCAAGGAATAGTCATCAATAAAGGTGATGCAATAATTGTAGGCACTGAACGATTGGACACTCATGGGTCCACAAACATCCGAATGCACCATTATCACATATACATTCTGCAGCTGAGCTACCATGATGTAGCATACAGAATTGTCTCTTTTTTTGTTCCAGGCTATTTTTCACATGGGGTATTAGGGTGGATCTTTACAACTTCAGTTATTCCAGAGCCTTGTTCATCGGATTTTCCTTGCCAGGACTAAGGTTCAGGGGTCCATTGAGATGCATTTGGTGATGATCTAGTTCATTGTAGCAGAGCAGCATATCAGAGTTAGTACACACAGTTATAGAGGGGCTTATCAGTTGGAGACAGGTATATTTGGTGAGATCAAGTATACACTTCCTTGGTTTGATTTTGCTCTATGATGTATGTCAGATACCTATGCTTATCATGTTAGGATGATTATGGTGACCTATATTTATTGTGCTTTAACTTGTGTTATGATTAATTGAGGAATTTGATGTGAAGACTGTTGCTCATGCCATGCTTATACAAATTGTAAACCTTGGTGCTAGGTTGGTTCCATGTCACTTGTCCCCATCCATCCAGTTTATCCACATTCATTTGTATTCCATGACTTAGACTAACTGAGACCTGTGAGATTGAAGATCCTTTCCCCATTATGACCCCTATGTATGATAGACTCCATGTTGCTATGTGTCTCTGGCTATGAAGTATGTGGCTTGGCCAGTGTGGTTGGGTTCATAGGGTAGGTCTCCTTTAGTGCTCAAAACAAGTGCTCCACCATAACAATGTTGCTAAACACTAAAGCATCAGAACGCATAAAAGCTATATCTAAAGGATGCAAAAGTTATAAATGTTTAAAAGGTAGTCAGTGGCCAAGGGTTTGAGCACTCATTCATTGTACAATGTAAGTCTCAATCTGCCCTCCACAGGGGCGACAAGGATAGGAAAACCCGTCGAGGCTATCGACTGCTCGCTGGCAACGAGTCTAGGCCTAGTCATTTACTAGAGCTCAGAAGGCTTTTCAAGGCACCTGCCCTTGTAGGTTGGCTACTATCTTGTGAAATGTTAAGTGTATTGAAAAGGTCAATGGTCAAAGGATGAGCACTCACTCCTTGTATAGTGTTCGGCTCATGTGCCCCCATAGGGCATCAGGGTGAGACTAGCTTGCAAAGGTTGGGTCTTTGTCAGTACTGGAGCCAAGAAGGCTTCTAGGGCACCTGCCTTTGGAGGTTGACCTATGTTGCATCATCATTGTGAGGTCTTCTTCGCATCATCGTCATCACGAAGTCATAGATTCTTCATCATAGCTACTGCCATCATCTTCTTATAATTTGATCATCGTCCCATACTATCTGTCATCAGAAGTTTCTACAGTGCCAACCCTTTTTCATGCTGGATGGGAAAGGCTCTGCACTTACATCCACCGACATGGTAGGACACACCTACTACCATCCGAGGAAAGGCTCTACACTTACATCCACCGGCATGGTAGGACACACCTACTACCATTCAGGGAAAGGCTCTACACTTACATCCACCAGCATGGCAGGCCCAGCCTGCCACCATGTCGGAAAGGCTCATGTGTATCTGTGCCTTCCGAACTCATCACTTCCCTTTGGAAGGAACCTCGATCTGAAGAACACCAAGCTTCTCTCTGGAGTCTGAAGTACTCGAACTTCACTCTGGCCATTTCTAGCATAGAATCACATCAGGGTTGATTACGTCCAAGGATAACCTGCGATCTTCACCAGGACTGATTACATTCGAGGACAACCTACAAGACTAATTACGTCTGAGCAACCTACGAGCTTCGCCAGGATTTTATGCTCAGAAAACCTATCTCACCAGCTATGCTAGAACTCATCACTCCCTCTTTCGAGAGATCTCGATCTGGATCACATACTGGAGCTTCACTGCTCCTCTCTGCATCATACAAAAATGCAAGTCAGATCAATCAAATCAAATTGTAGCTTTCAAAAGAAACATACTATCTCACAAATAGCCGAGCAAATGGCAACATAATTTGCCTCGGCTGTACTCAGCACCATGCAGGACTGCATCCTACCAAACCAGTAGCCCATACTAGATCTCAAACTAAAGAAACAACCCAAGCTGCTCTTCTTCTCAGTGGCACTACCAATCTGAATCAACATAACCATGCAGGTTAGTATCCTGATTCGTATCATACTTGAGCCCATACTCAGCTGTACCCTTCAGGCACCTCACTGCATGCTTTGCAACCAGGTGAGCATGTCTTGGATCCGTCAAGAACTGGCTCAGGTCGTTCATAGCAAAGCATGTGTCTGGTCTTGTATTCGTCAGGCACATCAATGAACAAATCATCTGACGATGCATCATGGCATCAACAGACTCTGGTGAAGCATCACTCAATAGCTTCAGGTTCGATGCCATAAGTGTGGCCATGGCCTTACAGTCCATCATCCTGAACCTCTTCAGGATCTCCACTACATACTTCCCTTGTCCAAGGGAGATTTCATCCATACTCTTGCACACCTCCATGCCTAGAAAGTAGTGCATCATACCCAAGTCCTTCATCTCGAACTCAGCAACAAGTCTCCTTCTTGTATCTTTAATGAGTTCCTCTTTTCCTGTCAAGAACAAGTCATCGACATATAACAGGAGCATTACTGGTCTTCTTCCTTCAACCTTGAATTAAAGGTTGGAATCCGCTTTACTCTCAGTAAAGCCTACAGCCATCAGTAAGTTGTCCATCCTGTTGTACAATGTCAAACCTCGGGATCTTCTGCAGTCACTCCCTCTGAAGCAGAGCATCATTCTCCCTCTTCCCTTCGTAGTAATGGAGAGACAAGTAGCTTCCTCTGCTACTAATATTCTATGTATCCATCTAGGGACACTGGATACCAAGATCCTCTATCTTGAACTTTATTGAAAAGCTCTTCTCGCACCTATTTGTGAGCTTGTACAACGCCTTCTTTAATTTGCACACATGAGTCTGCCTGTCATGTGTCTCAACTCCCAGTGGCTGCTCTACGTATACTTGACTCGCCACTGGTGCAAATGTAGTCTATGCCTTCTCTTTGTGAGAAGCCTCGTGCTACGAATCTTGCCTTGTATCCCACGATATTGCCATCTACTACATGCTGGATCTTGTAGATCCATATAGAATACACTACAGACTTCCCTTCAGGTCTCGACACCGCATCCTAGTCATCATTCTTCTTGAACTAGTACTCTTTGATCATAGTCTCCTTCCCTTTCTTCTTGTCTACTTCTTCATAGCTGGAACGCTCTAGATCAATGATGTCGCTCAACAGTGTCACATAAATAGAGTGTGTCTGAAGCCTCTTTCTTTCTTTGGAAGTATCGTCATACTATTCTTCATCTTGGATTATTTCTCGTGCCCAAGGTGGTCTTCATCTCTCGAGGTGGATCTACAGTTCTCTTTATATTCTTTTGAAGCTCTTTCTTTCGCTATGGTGTTTTTGACCCGAGAAGCTTCAAGTTGCTCTTTTGAACTGTCGTTACTTGTTCTTTGGAATGATCTACAAGCCAAGTTCATTTGCATGATTAGAAGCATATCATAATTTCCAAAACATATTAATAGTGACAAATATATGTCACATTGCCATGCGACTATTTTAGCCAATGCTACAACATTCATCCATATCATGTATACATACAATAACTTCTAGATGCATTCTACCCTAAAGTTATTAAGAGTGTGTATTGTTCCCAATATGCCAGCAAAGAGGTTTCAATATAGATAAGTAGTAATGGAATGTTGTACAACATCATTGACTTCTTACCCATCATGTGTAATTCAGTAGTATAAATGCAAATACTCAAACATGCATAACACATCAACATAATATAAACAAATGCATAACCAAACAATATCATGAAATGACAATTGAATACTTATCTTTATTTGTTTCATGGGTAGACTCCTTCTTGAGCCTTCAGCTTCATCATCTTCCTCATTCATAACAACATCATTTCTTATCCAAATGCTAAGATGGATAAGAGGTTCTTCAAGATTTGAGTCCTTCATATTCCTCATCGCTTGAGGGATCTTCTTTGAATCGTGAGAGCTTGATCTTCAGCTGCTCCCATCTTCACTTCTCTTATTATGAGTCGAGCTTCTTTTTACATGCACTCTTCCCAGAGTCTGCTGAAGGTAATCACTTCCTTCTGGCACACATTCCTTGAATGAATGAATCCCATGATCTTGGGAGGCCATTCAAGGTGGTTATAACAATCTCTTATTTTTCTTTGATTGCTTCGTCATAGCATCGAACACTTCCTTTTGGTGTCTTCAAGGATGATACGAGGGATGAGATGATCTTTAATTGAATCTGCAATGATTCTCTTGGATTTAGCCTTAGCCTCATCTCCCTCTGGCTCTTAGAACTTCCTTACTGAAATACCGATTCAAGTCAATTTCTTCAAGGATCACGGAGGTCCTATACTTCCATACTCGGAAGTTGTCAGCTTCACCAAGCTTGTCATCAAGATGGTGTGATTAGTGATATTGAAATGAGAACCTCAAATGTAAATAGCAAAAATTTAGATCTTACCAATTTGAGGTGTCTATCTTAGTTCCGAAGCAGGCTGATCTAAGGTTTGTCAGAGAAACCCTAATTTTAAAAACTTGGAATTTCAAACTTCTAATTCGATAGAAAGATGGGCCTCTTCAAGGTGAGCTATCCAATGTACTCCTTTTCTAAAAACAGTGGAGGGAAGCTCCCAGAACAGGAAGCCCTAATTTTTCGATTTCTTATGCAGAAATGACTATTGATTATGTTGTATCTCCGAAGTTTCGGATCCTTAAAGTCTGAAACTTCTCACTATGATAGCCTGATAAGTCTTCTTTCCAATCCCATAGGTTAGAGCAAAAATGGATTCTCCAAGTGGGACTTATGTCGAGTTTCCCAAGGTGACTGTTTTGGGGAATGCTCAGCGTAGCGAACTTGTATGGACTGCCACGTGTCACTATTTCACATTCTGAGTCTAAAAAACGTACCACAGAAACTACAGTCTGTGCCTTACCTGTTACATCTTGAGAAATTCCGTTTGGACCTTCCTAGCCCGAGATATAGCAAATCTCCCTAGGTCACTTGTTTATGACTGTATTCTGGAGGAGGCTGTAACCTTGATTTGGAGGAACCATATCTCCTGAAGTATAGCGCATCTGACCTTGAAACTTTTAGACAGTGTACAGCAAGAATTTCTCTTCGACCTGCAAAAGTTTCGGCTTCTGAGCCTTCTGCAATCTCGCGTTATAGCGAAAGTGCTAGGATTACTAAATTCAGTCTTCTAGGGTTTTCAAGCATGAAACCCTAATTTCCATTAGCTGCCATTGCAGATGTATTTTGGCTACACAATGAAACTTCTCTGATTCAGAAACTGCTACCACCAACAGATGATCCCTAGTCAGGCGAGTTAGCCTAGCCCTCCTTATTTGATGATCTGTGGAGAGAACACCTTCAACTAGGAAGCACTAGTTCCCATAGTTGCCAAGTGCCTTCTTTCAGAGAGGCTCTGATACCATATTAGATTTTCTTAAGATCTGATTAGATTATCTAGGATCTTTATCTGAAAAATAACAAGTACAGCAAAATGCATAGGATATAAAAGATACACAAGACACAAATATTTTCATCGAGGAAACCATTAAGGAGAAAAACCCGCAAACTTCTTCAGAATAGTAAGATGATCAAAAGCAGTAATAACAGAAGTTCAGCAGCTATCTTTCTCTCCTCCTTTGATTGTCACTCTCTCTCATGCGCCTTAGAGAGGTTTGAGGGTAAAATTTTCTACATAAAACCCCTGGGTAAAATTGGGGCTTTTCACCTGGATACTTGGAATATCTTGGTAATTGAACTAAACTCGAATTAACCATTTCACTAAGAGATTCCACCAAGTTCCCCTCTGTCATCTATCCATTTTCCTTGTTTTAGGGTTTTTTGGTCATAGGGACACCCCTTGGGCTCCGTGTTTCACTGGGTCTGAAGTGTCGATATCCCTGACTGGTGTGACATCTAAATTCTTTCAGAAGTCTTGGATATCGTAGGTAGGTCGCGACTTTAGTTGTCTTTTCTCTGTCATCCTGAATAGGATCATCTCACGGGGCAACTACAAGATTCGTGATAACATGCACCAAGTCTAAGTTCCCCTTAGACTTGTGCCCACTCTGTGCGAAAGGTTTCCTCATGTTCTTGCCAACAGCACAACCCTTGCAGTGGTTATGCTTCTCCTCCTATACCTGAGGAACTCCAATGACTGCTTGTCTCGAATGCCTCAGTGCTCCATGGTGTAAGTGTGCCATCCTCCTACGCCACAACTCACCCTGACTGTTTTTGTTGCAAACCAGAGCCTTTGCAAACCCAAAGTGTAGTCTATACACTTTCCCGCTTCAAATCCCAATCACCCGATCCAAACTCCTATCTAACACCTTGAGCCTGATAATACACTCTATCTACGTTGCACGGGAACCGCTCCCGGGCATTAGGAATGGCGTATCCGACGTTCCGGTGTACCCGGGAGCTTTGGAGCTAGTACGAAACGCTCCAAAACAGCTGGGAACTCCTTCAGATACTTGGGTACTTTTCGGGTACTTCACAGGCCTCAAACCGAAGCTCCCGATACTAGTTTCCTAGGGTACTTGTCGTAGGGAGCTTGTGGAAGCTCCCGATCCATCGAGGAGCTTCCACAAGCTCCCTACGACAAGTACCCAAGTTATGGAGCTTTCTCGCGTTCCCAAGAGACATTAGATTTTAAGATTTTAATTTTTCATTTTAGATTAGATTTTTCAATTTAATAATCTATGTTTTTTACTTTTTAGTTTTTACATTAGATTTTTATTATTTATAAGTTTAGCAGCTTCGTTTTTTCAGCAACACAATGGCTTAATATTAAATAACATCATGTACATTGTACTATGATATGGTGTTACTGTTCACTGTTTTCTCACTATCATCCATAGAACGGCCAGAGGCCAAGAATCAGACTTGCTCTGAATCCTGATAACACTTGTGCTGTATCTTGATGAAGTCAGTGGGTTTTTCAATTAGATTTTAATATTTATTATGCTCATTTTTAACTTAAAAATGAAATATAGTAAATACTAAATAATTTTTTTTGCTTTCTGGACCACAATCAATGGCTCAAGAAATCGAACTTTGTGACAGTCTGATTGTTGTTCTCTCTATATCATTGTGACAGTGAGTTTAGAATATCATTGTGTTGGAGATTTTACTATTTAGTATTTTAAAAAACATCACCAACAGCATTAAAGTTTTAAACGTTAGCATAAAGTGGATTTTAATTACTGTTGATTGAAGGTCCGAGTTTTCACTTTAATTACACCCTTACAGGACTGGTTATTTACATTTTACATGCCAATAATCATTTGTATCAAACCTTGTTTAAGCTGTTAGGTTACGCATATTGCAGCTGATACAAAATTTGTAATGGATACTTGAACAAATGGTGGATAAACCCTACTGATGCAAAACTGATGTCACTAAAATTCATACCGTATTGTTGTGTAGTACTGCTGGTTTGATTTACAACTAAAAGAGGACTGATATGCTCATTCTGCATGGTCACTGATTGTAAACTGAGAACTCTGATACATCAATATACTGCTGCTAATGGCCATTTAAATATTTTTTCAGATCTGTCTCGTAAGTATATTTATTATTTGCCATTTGTTGTATATATTTAGACTCTAGAGATATAGATTGGGACAGTTATTGTTATATAATATAAACCGAAGCAGTGCATTCCTGTAGCAATTGTCCATCTGCAGCCAATAANATTTTTTTATATATATTATATTATTGCTGCTCCCAACCTGACGTATCCAGTAAATTTGGGTGAAGCTTATAGACGTATCGGATACTCGTGTCCGCGTACCCAACGTACCCGCGTACTGGAAACTTGTACAACATAGCACTCTATGGTCTCGGAACTTCACCTGAAATCCCTTGTGCTCTAGAGTGGAAACAGATATGAGGTTCTTGGTCAACCCCGAAACATACAATACGTCAGCAAAGCTGAGGGGTTTGCCAGACTCCCTCTTAAACAAAATAGTACCAACTCCTTGCGCCTGATACTACGCGTTATCACCCAACTCAATGTGGAGATTTAATCCACCCTCCTGCAAGCTCTTAAGAAAACCTTTGTTATCCTGTCATATGACAAAATGCTCCACTGTCTACGTACAAAATGTTGTTTCATGTGCTACTTGTCATGCAAGCTATCAAACAAAAGTCTTCGTCGAAGTTTTTGCTAAACTCCTCCACCTCTTCAAATCCTGCCATCTCGGTATTGTTCTTCTTCTTCCTATCTGGGCACTGGGAGTCAAAGTGTCCTTGCTTGTGGCAGATAAAACACTTGACTTTGGACATGTCAAGGTTCTTCTTACCACCCTTCTTTTTCTTTGTCTTACCCTTGCTCTTCCCTACTAGGGCTAGAGCTTCTTCATCCAGAATCTGTGGGGCACTGTTGGATGAACCTGAACCTTGACCAATGCGGGTATCCTCCTGCACAAAATCATCCCACAATATCTGTCAGTCAGGGAGCTTCTCCTTGGCCACCACACATTTTACAAACGTATCCCATGGCTTAGAAAATCCATTGAGAACTATCTGAACTAGCTCCTCATCCTCAATCTTCGAGCCAACTGCTCCAAGCTCGTCTCTGATCTGTATGAGCCTTCCACTCCTTCACCCTCAGCCATCTTGGTACTGCGCATCCTCTCCTGCAGCACCATCTTTCGAATTTTGTTCTTGCTCTACTAAAGTCCTTCCAAAGCCTTCCACATTTCCAATGCAGTCTTCTTCCCGGAGAGGTGAGGGATTATGTGGTCCTTTACCCCATCCAAAATTATCAACATAGCTTTGGAGTCTAACTTCTTCCATCTTGCCAACTCTGTCGGATCTGTGGGCGCAACCTTCGTAGAGTCAATGTGCTCCTCTACATCACTGACATCCAAGATCCTTGTGATCCTTTCTTTCCAAGTAGGAAATTTCTGAGCCCCTTGGAGTCTATCCTCAATTCTCAACTGTACGGCCATAGATCAAACCCTGTGAAGTGTACCTGTCAAACCCTAGATCTGAACTCTAGATTTTTGTCTTCAATAGATCTGCCCCCAATCTATCAATATTGCTGCAATTTCTCAGATTTAGCTCATTAGAGCTCTAGTAACATGTAAGTTTCCTTTAAAACTAAAACTAGAGATAAACAGTATATTTTAATTTTTACTGATAACCAAACATGAGTTTCTTTTACAAGTAATGCAGCGGAAAATAAACACTGAGAAACATATAACAATAATCACATCAATATAGACACAGTGTCTTGGGCATGGAAACCCCCGGATAAAACCCAAGATGGGAAAACTGGTGCAGCAGTCAGATATGAAATTTTATTATGAAGATATACAACAAATACAATTCAGTGGTTCAATACACCCAACCTGGCAAAATAGAACCTCTGCAAAATCACTAAGCAAGTCCAACAAACAATACAACCTCCCTGCGCAACAGTATGGCCTACAACGTCAGTTGTATGGCCCTCTACGTCAGCTATACGAAATCCGTACGCCTGATGTATGGCCTTCCTCAGCAGCGCACGGCCTCCCTCTACTTGATCCTGTGCTCTACCCGGTAACTTGGCGAATCCTCCGAGTGAGTGTTCTTCCGTCTTCTCTAGAAACTTCTTTGTCTGACTTCCCTGATTGTCTGTGTCTCTCTCTGTGTGTGTCCTCTTCACCAAATCTTCTTTTAACACAATGGATAAGCGAAAACCCTAACCCTCACTATGGATCAATGGGTGAGATCCTCCGGTGAGATCAATGGCCAAGATTAGATTAGCCATCACTTAAATTATTTCACTTTTCACTTTATAAAAGTGACTCCATTAAGTCAAAATCAAATTAGATTAATTAATGTATTTTCCTAATTCTAAACATAGAAAAATCACATTAATACATTTGGCTTCATGTTTAATGTCTTCTAGCATGCAAGGGCGCATGCAATGATAGAAGACCTTCCTTCTTGCCACTTTCTAACAAGGAGATCTTATCACCTTGTATATTAGACAAAGTCTAATCTAAAGTTGAAGTTGACAATTGGCTCTAAGAAGTGTCTGAGACTTCTTATAGTATGGTCAACTAAACATTAGAGCTCTTGGAAAGAATATGACCGCATGTGATGAGACATCAATGAAGAGAATATTTCTATGATGAAGAATTATCCAAAGAAGTCAAGACAATCCATTGAAGAAGCCTTAAAGAAACAGGAAGACAAGAAAGGGAAAAATACCCCAGTAAAAAAGGGGGAACTTGGACCAAGAAAACAAAAATGACAAGTCGACTTGAAAGATAAATGAAGAATAAATAAAAGTACAAGCCAACCTAATTGTGGAAACTTCTAGTGAAAAGAAGAATATAAATAAAGTGCTTCACACCTCATTTGTTCACTCAACACAAGCATCTATTTGCTCTCAAGCAGTGTGCACTTGTCAAGGACGACAAGTGAAGATCAAGTGAAGCAAATTTTTGGGTTTAAAGAGATGAAAACTATAATGACATAAAGTTGAAAGAGATGAAAACTATAGTGCTAAAGTTAAAAATTTAACATTTAGTAGCCCTGTGATAAATCTTTGGTGTTTACACAAATTTCATCTTTGTACATATTAATGAAGTTTCAAGCTATCTAATACTTTTGTGATCACAAATTTGATTTTCACCCCATTACCACTCAAAGAGTTGAGTTTAATTTACACCTTCCTAATAATAAGTGCAACCTTAAAGGTAACTCAAGAGGGCTACCAATGGTCACCTCTTCTCATTTTAGGTCGACTCTCCTTCGACAAGGTATCCCTACAAATAGGATTACTAAAGCTATACTATGGATGTCTCACACATGGAGGAATAGCTTTAGTAAAATAGATATTTATCAGTGTTACAAAAACCGGACCGAAACCAATAAAACCAACTGGTTCGACCGGTTTCGGGGCCTCACAAGGTCAAACCAGCGTCTCAAGCCAGAAATGTCTGGTTTTGTATGGAACCGGCCGATTTCGACCGATTTTACCAGTTTCGATCTGGTTTTGACCGATTTTACTAGTTCCGGTTCCGGTTTTGACCAGTTCCATACATAATTCTACAACAACACTTAAGAGGGTATTTTTTATTTTTTATTTTTTTAAATAAAAAAGTTGGTTGAGTGGGGAAGGTTCTAGTGAAATATGTTTAGTATGGCACACAGCAAGAGCCATTTTTGCAATTTTGTATATAATGGTTTAGATTCACACGATTGCACATGAATATATATATATAAGTTTTTAAAATTTATGTATTTTTTGTATTTTTGGTTGATCGGTTCTGTGATTCGGTTTTCTTCCCAGTTTCGGTCTGGTTCCGGTTTTCAGGGTTGGTCGATTTGACCACCGGTACGGTTTTTGTAACCTTGATATTTATATGGTTTATTTAATGTATATTAAAGTGGTTGAAAGGGAACAATTAATGCCAAAAACCCCCTTATGCATATTGAGTCTAAAAGGCAACTAAGAGAGATAAAAATAGACGACTGGGATTTGTAGAAGTTGTTTTACATGCAGAATTTTACATGAGAATGCTATAATAGATTGTAGTCGCTATTAGAAACAGGATCGCAAAGCAATAAAAATAAAAAAATGAATGCAAAAATAAAACACAGAAGAGCACAATACAAGAGAGACACCAATATACGTGGTTCACTCAATATGGGCTATACATCCACGAAGAAACATCTATCCATTTCTTTATTTCATCCAACAAAATGAAGGGATACAACCAACAACACATCTACTACAACCTCCTCTTCACTTTCTGACAGTCTCTCTCACACACACTACACAGTCGTAATACAATGCCCTCTTTAAAAGAGGGCCGCCTTCTAGGGCAAAAAAGACACAAACATAATCTCTACTGTCAAATCTGTAACATAATGATTAACGGTCCAGATTTTGACAAGGCATTTTTCAAGAAAATTCTCTTCAAAGGAGTTGCTACCAAACCCCCACCAAACGGGGCTCCAATAATGTTGTCACCACCCCCTTAGACCACTTGGCGACAATAGTGGTGAGGCAAGACCCCCCACACCCCCTTATTAGGAACTAGGATCCAAACACGGTTGAAACGGGAACTCTAAATCAAGAAGATAATCAGTTTCCACAACCAACAATCTCCCACTTGGAGATTAATCACAGGAACTCCACCGCTATTGCCCTTACTAGACTATGATCCAACTTGGACCTGGAAATTTTCTCATCTTCACCCTCATGCTTGAAGGCCAACTAAAACTGAGCAAGAACTCAATTTCTCCCTGGTTACTATCTTTGTTAACATGTCTGTAAGATTATGGCCAATGTGTATCTTTTCTAGCTTCAATTGTTCATCTTCCAAAACCAATTGTATGAAATCGTACCTAAGTTGTATATGTTTAGTCTTAGAATGGAAGGTTGAATTCTTTGTAAGATGAATGGAACTCCAGCTGTCACTATACAACATGATATTCTACTGCTTCTTTCCCATTTCCTCCATAATCCTCTGTATCCAAATCATCTCTTTACTAGCCTCTATAGAATCAGCATACTCTGCTTTTGTTGTTGAAAGTGAACAAACCTTTTACAGTTTCAAGATCCAAATTACCGTTTTTCCACCTACAGTAAAAACATACCTTGTGGTGCTCCTCCTGCTATCTTTATTACTTGCCATATCTGCATTAACATATCCCTCTAGAACAATATTTGAACCTCCAAAACATAATGCATGAATAGTAGTACCTCTCAAATACCGAAGAATCAACTTTATTGCCTCTCAATACTCTTTATCTAGATTGTTCATATACCTACTCACAACTCCCACTACATGTGCAATATCTGGACTTGTGCACACCATCGCATATTTCAAGCTACCAACTATCCATGAGTATAGGACCTTGGACATGTATTCTATCTACTCTTGTGTCTTGGGACACATCTCCTTAGTTTGAAATGGCTAGCCGTTTGAAATGGCTAGCCAAAGGTGTACTAAGTTACTAACTGGTTTTGCATCCTACATTCTAAATCTTTCCAACACCTTCTTTATGTACTCACCCCTGAGACAATGTCCATTTGCATTTTTTCCTGATTCTTGTTATTTTCATACCAAGGATTTGCTTTGCAGCACCCAAATTCTTCATCGCAAATGAATTAGTGAAATTTGTTTTAAGCACATAATACATTTATATCCTACATGTTAGACCTACAACAATCATGTCATCTACATTCAATAACAAGATAATGTAGCTACCATTATCTAGCCTCTTAAATTAAACATAGCGGTCAGAATGACATCTACTATAACCTTGTTCTATCATAAACCTATCAATTTTCAAATACCAATGCCTAAGAGTTTGCTTTAGGCCATACAAGCTCTTCTTCAACCTACTTACTAATTTCTCCTTCCCTTTGGCCCCATACTCCTATGACTACTACATATAAGCATCTTCTTCCAAATCCCCATGGAGAAAAGTTGTCTTTATATCTAATTGTTCAAGATGCAAATCTTTTATTGCCACTAGACTTAAAATACTTATAACTTAAACCATTTTAACAATAGGAGAAAATACTTCATCAAATCAATACCTTTCTTCTATGCAAACCCCTTTACAACAAGTCTAGCCTTGTACCTCTTTTTGCCTCCATCTTCTTCCTTCAACCTATAAACACATTTATTCTACAATGTTGTTTTTCCTAAAGACAACCAAACCAAGTCCCAAGTCTAGTTTCTTACCAAGGAGTCCATCTCTTTCATGCCTTGCTCCCACTTCTTTCTAGTTTCTACTTGCATTGCTTCTTCATAACTTTTAGGTTCATCAGATCAATCAACAATAAATAATACAATGAAGGAGAGTATAGTTCAGGGGGCCTACCTAACCTAGTAGAACTTCTAACACTTGCAGGAGTTTGAAGTACCTAATGTTGTTGTTGTACATTTTGATTTTTTGGCACCTTTGGAATTTCATCTTCTTTGAGTTCATCAAGCACTGTGTATTCTGTGTTTTTTTTTCCTATTTATTTCCTTGCAACCGAACTTTGTACATGACCTTCTCATTGAATACCACATCCCTACTCCTAATGATTTTGTGATTTTCATAATCCCATAAGTGGTAACCAAAATTTTTAACTCTGTATCCAATAAAGGTACACTTCTTAGATTTTGTCTCAAGCTTTGTTCTATTTTCTCTATCAATATGGACAAATGCTTCACAACCAAGAGTCTTCAAAAATGAGCAATTTACCTTTTTACCTATCCATGCCTCCTCTGAAATGCCACCATCCAAGGAGCTTGAACTTGAAGGCCCTTTTTTATTAAGTAAACAACAATATCTAGAACATCTACCCAAAACTGTAAGAGCAATCCTGCATGCAATCTTATACTCCTTGCACACACCATGATTGTCTTGTTCATCTTTTCTGACACACCATTTCCTTGTGGTATTCCTGGAGCCGTCTTCTCTCTATGAATCCCATGGTATAAACAGTAACTATCAAACTCCTTGTTGTAGTTTTCACCTCCATTATCTGATCTGGGACACTTTTCTTGTCTCATTCTCAACCAAAGCTTTCCATTTCTTAAAAATACCAAAAGTTAAAACCATTAGATTTTTGTTGAATGCATTAAACCCAAGTTTTCCTAGTTGCCTCAAAAATAAAAGTAACATAATAATGAGAGCCACCAAGAGGTGATACCTGAGCCAGTCCAAATACATTTGTATGCACAAGCTCTAACTTTTCACTCTTTTCTTTCCTCCTAACTCTGAGAAATTTCACTTTCTTCTATTTTCCATAAACACAATGCTCACAAAAATCCAAATCAAGTTGCTTCAAATCTAGCAATAATTTCCTTGAGTGGAAAATTTGCATCCACTCATCACTCATGTGCCCAAGCCTATGTTGCCACAATGATGTATCCACTACTATAGAAGCTTAAGAAATAGAAAAGTCAGCATTACCAATACAAAAATACAATGTACCTACTTTCTCTCCTTTCGCTATTACAAGTGATCCTTTAGTGACCTTTGATGAATTTTCCATAAATGTAGATGTACAACCTTCACTTCCCAACTTCCCTATTCAAATTAGATTTAGTTGATTTCCATCTGTAGATGTAGATGCACAACACTTCCCAAGGTGTGAACAATACTAGTCAAAGATGCAAGTGGACCACCTAGTGGAGCGATCCACCTAGAAAATTGTGTCAATGGGATAAGCAAAATGGATGAATTAGTATGCATGGACTAATCAAGATATGGGCAGATGTGAACAAAAGGAAAATAAAGATACCCAACAAATTTCATGAGAGGATAAAAATTACTTTTTTTATTTGCATTGCATCAAGTGTTGTATGACATCAGTCTCAACTTGCTTTCCCTAGGACTTTGTGACACAATAACTACATCACATTAGTGTTTTACCTATCATCAAAACTACGTCACAATACCTATTCAACTAGATGTTAGTTTTTGTAGCTCGAACAGGTACTTTTGCATAGGCCAAGTGTCGGGCATGCGCAGGAGTCATCCAAAAGACCTCACTAGGAGTTTGTTTGAGAGATCTACGATAATCGTCATCCTGTAAGGGACATCATCATATAGGCTTGAGCTAAGTAGGGATCAACAACATTGAGGCAGAGCTAGCGGAGGAAAGGCCCCACAGGAGGCAGCCAGCAAGGAAGAATATTTGCAAGCACCAGATCAGGTGTAGAGCAAGCAACCGCTAGCAAGTGGCGGCAGTAGGTAGCCATCAGCCAGGTGAAGGCATGGTGAGCAGGACGCTCATGTCACAGCCGCCAAGTCAGCTTAGCAAAACCGTAAAAAGACCTAGGGCACCCGCCAAGCATCCCAAAACAAGCACCAACCAGCACCAAGAAAGCTCAAGCAACCCAATAGGTGGTTGGACAACGAGTAGAAAAGGACTGGGAAGCCCCTAAAAGAGCTTGGGAAGACCAAAAAAGAATCTAGGCAACAGTAGCAAGATTGGGCAACGGTTAGGCTGCGAATCGAGCAATGGGCAACAAATCTGAATAGCAGAAAACAAATGGGTGGCTTGCTGAGCCACGGCAAAAGGCAGAGCAACTAGCAAGATGATCTCAGGGACATGAAGGACTTTCACTTATACATATGAGCCACAAGAAAGCACATAGGAACAAAGAAGGATTTTTCTCATGTGTCCCTATCATCCACTTTGGAGCAAAGACAAACTTTTGCTCAAGTGCTAGAGCAACAAAGAATTGTGCCTCAAGGATCTCGAATGGGTGGAGAAAGACTTTCATCTAGAGATCAAGGGTTGACAGGAAAACTCTTCCAAAGGAGAGGAGAAGCCAATAGAGCAGCGACAAACAAATCTAGTAAAAGGACAGATCTGGGCAGATCTGAGGAGCACATCTAAGCCATCAAAACTACAAGAGTTAGCAGTGTCTCTTTTCTCAGTAAATAGTGGTGCATCTAGCCATATGAGGGGGATGAGGGATATATTCCTTAACGTTTCAGAGACACTCAGACTGCCATGTGATTTGTGGTCGACACCATACATGCAGTAAAGGGGGTTGGTATAGTGATATTCCAACTAGAGTCAAGAGGATCTCTAGAGGTGACAAGAGTGATGTATGTTTTAGTGCTAAAGATGAACTTGCTCTAAGTCTCATCTCTTGAGGACAAGGGGTGTCACGCTGTGTTCGAGGATGGACAAGTACTCATACGGTCATTGGGAGCTACCCGGAATGTAGCAGTGATGCTTAATGTTAGACAGGGTAAGTTGTAGAGGTTTTTGGGTCAACTTTATGTGGCCCCAAGGGGATCTTAGATCGAGGATTGATGTCAATGACAGAGTGAGAAGGAGGCTCCAAAGATTGAGTTGATATCAAGGACTCAATCCTCTAATCTAGAAGATGGGCGTGAGGCTTCTTCCAGTATTGTCAGGACCAATTGGTATGAGTTGACACTAATGGATGCCTAGGAGCAGGTAGAGATTTCCTAGGAGCATGGTAGGAGGAACAAATCTTCGAAGTGGATTCCAAAGCAGGTGGCAAGGAAGTCTTCTAATTCAGAGGGAGCAACTACAGTAGCGAATGATGTGGTGAGATTGGAGATAGATCCAGGTGGAGGTTCTTCCAGAAGTAACTTCCTCGCTAAAAGGAAGTGTCAAATGTGTGTGTCTTCTTGAGTTTTTCTGTTGCGTAAATTGTTGTATCTCAATGTGTTTGCAGTTAAGAATTTTAAGTAAATTATTCAAGAATGTAGATCGAATCTAGGCCCAGAAAACTAACACTAGAGAGCGAAAATAGCGAGAGAATAGAATAAAATGCACCAGGTCCAATGTTCTTCTTTATTGACAAATCTGCCCAATAATGAAACCCTTTATTTTAGCAATGTTACACCATATATTGCATGCAGTGACGTACGACCATTTTGTGAACACATGACAACATGACACCTATCAACCCTCCATGGACCTGTTTCAAATCATGGGAATACCATGCGATGCCTTGATTCCATTGATGCTACCCTCATATGTGGTATTCATGGATACTTTGCACGATCAATTTATCATCCCTTTTCACTAACTTAAACTTATTAGATGGGTTGTTTATGTTTGTACCATTGGTTGAGGTTGATTCAATTATATTATCATATATCTTATCTTCTTGGATGTATGTATCTTGTTGATGATTGTGTTAAAGATAGTGCAGCTACAAGAGCTATTCTCTGAATGGCACCCTAGTCAGTTAACTAAGGTTCTCGGTCAGTTAACCATGCAAAGTAAGTCCCTAGCAGTTACCCTAGGGCCCCCAGCAGTCTGCTGGGGTTCTTGGACCGGGACCAAGCAGGTTGATGCCATGGAAAATTCCCTCGCATGTGGCTAGGGCCCTTACCTGTCTTTAGGGCATTCTGGTCAAGGACCAAACAGTGCTTGGTCAAAAGGACCAAGCAGATCCTGCAAGCTGGGGCAGAGACATCCTCGTTTGGGACCAAGCAGGTCTTGCAGGTAGAGAACTGGTTAGTTAACCTAGAGGATCTTGGTCAGTTAAGCTAGGTTGTTTCTTCAAGGGACTTGCAACCTTTTGATGATGTCACTAGCACTTGACCTTTTGGAGCAGTCAAGAGGACCAGAGGATCACATCATCCAGTTTGGACCTTCCTTATATGGTGATGATAAAACTTCCAGTTATTTTATGTAACACTTGTGGACCACATACCTTGAGAGAGAGATAAAAGTGGGTTGTTCTCCCACCTTGTTGGTACACCTTGGTCTTGAGGGTAAAAGGGTTTTCTTCCCACTTGGTTGTGACACCTCTTGTTGACTTATGGCTAACCTTGTGTTTGGATTGGTCTTGTGTTGTCCTAAGATTATTTTATTTGTCAACACTCCTAATTTGAAGGACGGCTTGACCTAACTTTTGGTAACCCTAAGTCAATGAAGAATTAGAAGGGGGTCCTTCTGGAAGCCACTAAGAGGCTATAAATATAAGCCTAATTCCTCATTGTGAGATCATCCAATAGGCCATAACTTAGTTTTGATCTGCTTGAGACTATTCTAGGGTTTATGAAACATCATTTGTGAATGATGTCAAGGGTTTAGTAGACTGTTGTTGCCCTGTCTTGTGAGTGCCTAGATCTGGTTAGAGTCTGCATCTACATATTTTAGGGTGTTGTTGATCCATCTAAAGCCTGTAAAGGGGTATCGTTGTCTTATTTGAAGAGACCAAGACTTGTCCTAGTTTCTTACTGCTTACTGCCACCTGGTTTGAGCATGTTACATCCATTCTAGGGTCGCCTGGGACTGTTGTTATCAGTTGAGGTGGTGGTGGTGGTGTTAGAGGTTGCCTAGGGGTGACCGCTATTGTTCAAGGTTGCTTGCTACCCACCGTGGACTGTTTTGGATCAGGGTTGTTACCCCTTGTGGACTATTTGCTTCACCATAGGTTGTTTGGGATGAGGGCCGCTGCCCCTTGTGGACTGTTTATTGCCTCGTGGACTGTTTTGGATGAGGGTCATGCCCCATATGGCTTGTTTGTTGCCCCGTAAATTGTTTGGGTGAGGTTCGCTTCCCTATTGGACTGTTTGTTGCCACAGTAGACTATTTGTGAAGGTCGTTGCTTGTGTTGGGCTACTTGCTGCCCACGTGGGTTGTGTTAGGATTGTTTGGGGAAGCCCCTACCTTCTTATTGAATTTTTACCAAGGAAGTGTTTGTTCACTCATGCCTTGGGTGGACAAGGATGCTTTAATAAGTGGTCCCTAGCCTAAATAAAAAGGTGAGAATGACCTTTTATTAAGTGACATTTTCAATGTGAGTTTGAGTTTATATTTTAAAAGTGACTTTATGAGTATTAAATGTGGGTGTGCATTAAATTCTCATTTAATTAAATAAAAGTGATTTTTAATGAGAAAATGAGATGGGCCCTAGATCTCATTTAGTTGGCTTTTAATCTAAGCCATTGATCTCAAAGTGGAAGTTACTCAAACAAAAAGGGCTTGGGAAAGGCAAACAGAGATCATTGTTCACTTTCACAAAAGAGAATTTTGAGAGAGGAGAGAGCAAGAGAAGAAACAAGGGTTTGGAGAGATTTCATTCCTGAAAAATTGCGAGAGAGAAAAATTTCTGCACTCATTCGAAAGACCAGAAGAAGCAAAAAATTGGCACGTTTCCCAACGCATGAGATCCATACAGTAGGCACAAAAATCGAGGAGAAGATCGTACTGTACATGTCCGTACAATAGCACGAATTTTGAGGCAATAGGTACAATTTTCAAGGTGAAGGTACAACATTTAATGGTGTTCGAGGCAGCATGGCATGTTTTTCAAGGCAAAAAAAACAGCACATAAATCAAGGTCGTACAGCCACACGTGTGAGGCCATACAACACAAAAATCGAAGCATCCGTACAACAATTTGTCGGTGTGATGTTGGGACGAATTTCGAGGAGATAAGTATTGTTGTGATTAAATTTGTATTTTGCCTGAAGAAATAAAAAATCTCTCTTACAGGTTTTTTCTAGGTCAATTTGACCAAAAATCTGGGCATTTAATTTTTGTGTGGGGATGTTTTAAAATTTCCGAGTATGAGATTAGGGCTGCTATAATTTTCAGAGTTCAAAAAGAAGAAAAGAAATCTCATGTGTTTCATGTTTTCAGTTAAAATTTTAATTTTGTAATGTACATGCATGATGGGCTTTGGGCATTAAACCATATACAGCACTAAAACTGAAACCGGGTTGGGGTTCTCAAAACATTTCATGGTATCAGAGCTTGATTGAATGCTGAAAATTACACACTAAAATAAATTTCAGACTTGGCGAAATAAGGGAAAACAAGGTTGTTAAGAAGAACAAGTTCTTGAACACTTTTGCAGTGATGGCTACCGGACTTAGGCTTGAGGACAGGTTGGATGGGGCAGTTAATTTTATACCATGGAAGGCTAGGATTGTACTGTTATTGCAAGAGAATGAACTATGGGAAATAGTTAATAACATTGTCACTCATCCTGTCACTATTCCTACAGTTGCAGTTGATAAGGTCGCTTTTGATCAACTGGACATTAAAGCAAAAAGAAAATATCATGATGCCATTAAAGACCATATTGTTATCACCAACCTTGTAGTTGCCTGTGTGAGGTGGATCCAGGATGGATGGTAGAGGGGCACGCAAATAATGGGGTGGAACCAAGACTGCCTAGACTCCCAAATGGATGGTTGTCACGCCAATCAAAACAACCTTCACTTTATGTTATCTAAGTCCAAGCCAACAACGAGGGAGACCCGGATCTACTCCCGATAGGAGAGATCAAACCTAGACACCAGAATAAATCAAATGTGGCTTTGAGGTACGTAAGGTGTAAGGTAAATGGAAACCCTAGCTCTAGGGTTTAGGTACTAGCAACTGATGGAGATGGTCATTGTCTTGGGAAACGTAACTGTGACAGGGTGAGCAAGGACAGAGTTGGGACTGTCTAGTACCAAGGACACAGACTCAGTGAAAGATATGAAAGAATCAGGTAACTTGAGTTATCAAGGAATATTGGCAAATAGAATGGGAGTAAGGTCAATTTAGGCATAGCGCTAGAGATAGGAGATCAGTGCCTTTCGTGCATTGGGCAATGGAGTCAGTATCAGCACAACGTTTCAGTGAACCCGCCTAGGATATACCCGGATCTATGGACCCAGAAAAGGATTTGGCCCGGAAGATTCAGGTTACAGGAAAATCAGCAGAAGGAAGGCTAGCGCTAGGGTTTGGAGGGGCAGATCTGCAGATCTAGAGCCACCAGGAGACTATCAACTCAGCGTTGGAGGAGAAAAGAAATCAGGATGGCCCGATCTACAAACCCAAGTCAGAAAACTGCAAGAAAAATCAGATCTGGAAAAGTCAAAATCTGATGAGGGGGGCTAGGAGGCTGAAAATCAGTTTTTCAGATCTAGGGCAACCTGACAGAAACTAGCTCAGTGTTGAGGGTGTTCTAGAGTGCTCAAGCCCTGACCTATCAGCCTAGCCTGTCAGATTTCAGAAAAAGTAAATTCCATAACAGTCCAATTTTTAGTGAAGGCGCTAGGGCTGTTTCAATATAAAATTCAGATATAGGTCAAACTGCCATGAATCTGGACAACGTTGAGGGTGATTTGGACTGTGTGGAACTCGATCTATCAGTCTATGAAGTCAGATTTCAGAAGAAAAAAAAAGTCAAAACCCTTGCAGGTCAAATTTTCAATGGGGGGTTATGCAGTTTTCAGGGTAAAAATCAGATCTAGGTCAAACCAGCAGGAATTTGACCAACGTTGCAGTAGATTCAGTGAAGGGGAGGCCCAATCTATGAAACCCAACAGTGGTTTGCCCAAAGATCGAACGATTCCTAGATTTAGTACTTTTTAGGGATTTTTAGTATTTTTGGAATTTTCAAAAAAATGGAAGGAAAAGCAGGTACAATGGATTCAGATCTGTTAAAGAGAAGAGAGTTACCTGTTGGATCGTACCTGGAAATGCTTGTAGAAGTCTTAACAGTGATGATCCTTGCTATCCCGATCAATTCTGGAAGATCCAAGTGATTTCTATGACGGATGTAAGCCCCAAACCACCAATGCGCCCCCTACCCTGCATGAGCAAACGTCAACAATATCAGATTTGCTAATACAAGATAAAGAAACCAAATGCTACAGGAAAGTAAAACAAAGTAATCATAGATCACAATGAAACTAATGAAAACCCCCTGATCCAAGACGAAGAAATCTGAACGAGTTGAGGTCCCCCTGCAAAAAAGCTCCAACCAAAACGCCCTCTTGTAGACAAGACAATGATAGCAGAAAAATATAGATCTCACATGAATTTCCACAGTGCTAGGAAGCAGAAGACTATCCAATCACCATTTGAGAACATCAGATGCAAAGCAGATTCAGAAAATATCCAGAGAAAAATATTTCTATTATTCAGATCCAAGAGCCAAAGACCCCTTACAAATGAGAAGCTCTCTCCTTTAAATAGAAATGAGAGAACCACAATTATAACCGAATCCTAACCACTTTCAAAACAAGTGGCTATGATTAAAAGATAAAATATTCTAATCAATGGTTGAGATGAGTTCAACATACAATACATGGATCAATATAACCATAAAGTACCAAAGTGGACTAAATCATCCATAAAGAGGGTACCCCACTTAACAAGAAATAAATGAAGCACATGGTGGGTCCATGCAGTGTTAACTAACTCCCTATGGGTGCCCCATGGCACAATAAAATAATATAACATTTTAATTCTTTGACTTTGTGCCTCCTTGAAGAAATCGTGAGCCTCCCAAAAGCTCCAGAAAATAATATAAAAATGCCCAAAAATAGGTGTGGGCCCAATCAGGTGCTACAACTGCTGGAGAAGGTGTGGAGGACATCACTCTCATCATCATGACTCATCCCATGTCATTTCCTTGCCTCAGTAGCCCAAATCGACTTCTTCAATAGCCATTTAATCATTTTTTAATCTGCCTCGAGAAATGTGAACCTAGCAAAACAGCCTCCTAGGGTGCCTGTGTTGTCAAACTGAGCCCACTAGGCTCTCTAGGATGGGAGTACTATGGTACAAACAAGTGGTTGCACCCCTATGTTCCATACAGCGCCCTAAGAGATCCAAATAAAACATTTTCCTGCTCAGACACATCATCCTGTGAAGCAAAATTGCATCAGAAAGGTAAAATGAGCCTGATCATCTCTGCAAGTGCTCGGAACTGAAAATAAACAATATAACCATCTGTAAATGATCAGACACCAATAATAACTTAGACTAACATCCATTTGTTGCAAGTGTTAAAAGGATAAGACATGCTCTACACCTCATTCAAGCAACAATCACAACAAGTAACAGTCATTTCACTGGCGGTACATCAACCAATACATATATAAGGCTTTATTTATTATTACTCAGACTAGACTTTCAAGACTATACTCACTTCGTAGTTGTAGCCAATTTGCTAGTGAAGGGTGAAGGATGAAATTGACAAGGCTAAGGCAAAGGATGACTTCCTACTTAACATCATGACACTTTGGATATGGAAAGGGAATATGCACTATAACCAATGCCGGACAAACAACAACACAGGGAATGGCAGTGCCTCACAAATGGTTGAATTGTTTAGAGAGTGCTTATTCAACTTAGGCATCATGACTACATCAGGCTTGATCCAGTTTCATTGGGATCATCAATTTTATTTCCATGGCATTTTTGGCCTATATGACCCTTTGGAACTTCACACGTGCTTAAAAGCATAGCTAATCGCAGCTTTCATCCGGGACATATTTATTTTATAAGGTCAACAATATTTGGATATAGCATATTTTTAACCATTGCTTTTTGGACCTTTTCTTATACCCTTCAAGAGGTATTTTAGCATTTCATTGCTCTTGCCCTCTTTACATATGTTAAGAAACACAGTTTAGCATTTTCATTTTCCATGGGCGCATATATAATATTTCCAATATAAGTAGTACATGAGCTTTCAGTTTTAGCCAACAACATCTCAAGTGACCAGGGGGAGTTCTGCACAGTGCCAAACATCGGGACAACCAACCAGAATGATTTAGGCATACAATCCAACTCACCAAAGGCAAGTTTTGTCACCAACTCAGAGCCGAGACACAATATAAACAGGGAGGTTTGTCCAACAAAAGTTCTAGCAGGGAAAAAGATCCTCCGTGCCATAAGTCAAAAAGTCAGTCGAGTTGAAAACTAAACTGGAAGGTAATGGATGGGTGGAGATAGTGAATGATGAAGCCAACACCAACAAGCCAAAACAATGGTGGGAATGACTACCTCTATTCTCCCTAAGGAGGGTAAAACCAATGAGTATAGATCAAGAACTTCCAAGTCTAAGTAGAGACATCAATACATAATACAAAATACATCCAAGTCCATATAATTATGACCGCCAGATCATGACACCACATGTTAATACATGTCACAAAATAAGTATAAGAGCAAAGATAACCATAACACAATATAAAAAGCTAAGTCATAATCATGCAATATAAATCCATCTGAAACACCATCTGTCCAATGAGAAAGCACTGATATAAAATTGGGCATCAATAACTGCTCTGTAAATGACTAAATGGCTACATCGGTCCTCAAATCTGAGTGTCCCGAGACTCAGTCCTGACATGGGAGAGTACAATAGTCCACAAATAAAATAATGATCCGTCAAAATTGTTCATCTCAGCATCTCATATGTAAGAGATCTGGCTGAAAAATGTACTGTGTCTGAAAAATAGAATATGGTAGCCTGGCTACTATATATGTGATAACACATATCATACCAGATATTTATGGTAAAGACTGTTGATCAAATATGGATCGCATTGACCAACCTTTACCAAAGTTCCAATGAAAATCGAAAAATGGTGTTAAGGGAAAAACTGAAGAGCATCAAGATGAACAAGGGGGGTACATGGTCTCCTACCTTACCAGGATTACACAGGTTCGAGACGAGCTTGGAGCAATGGGAGAGAGGGTGTCGGATGTTGAGTTGGTTCGTACAGCACTGAATGGTGTGACAAAGCCCTGGTTTGTTTTTGTTGAGTCCGTTGTTTCTCGTGAGCACATACCTACATGGGATCGTCTTTGGGATGATTTCATACAGGAGGAGACCTGTAGGGGATATGTACAGGGCAGTAGTACATCTCATAGGATGATGACGAGAATGTGGGGAAGAGGAAGAAGAAGAAGTTCAAGAAGGGTTCCAAGGGTGGAACCAAGCAGCAGGATGGAGAGAAGAAGGACATGAGCAAAGTGGAATGCTTTGCTTGTCAGAAGTTTGGGCATTATGTTGGACAGTGCCCAAACAAGAAAAGAATAAACAACAAACAACAGCTTCAGCAGAGATTGATGAGTATGCTGCTAGATTTGAGAGAGAGTTTTCTCTCTTTGCTGGTGGTTGTGTAGAGAGAGCATCATCCATGACCAGCAGGAATTTTGAGGATCACATGGAGCATTCCATGATCGTTGGGGATTCACTGAGTGCTTCCACTACTTCCTCCACTTGGTACATTAATAGTGGAGCTTCGAGTCACATGACAAGTGATCGAGACATGTTCATCGAGATTTCAGAGACATGCTTGGAGTTGGAGGTTGTATTGGGCAATGATACAGTGGTAAGAGCAGTTGGGCGTGGGACAGTCCGCTTTGACAGGGAGTCCATGAAGCCCATGGCACTGAGGGATGTCTTGTACGTCCTTGGGCTAAAGAAGAACCTTGTGTCAGTTTTCAGGATTCAGGACAAAGGCCTTGGGGTATATGTCCTAGATGGGAAATTTTACATCTTTCCCAAAGCAGAGAGTCCATCTGCTTCATATGTGATTGGAGTCAGATGCGGAAAACTATACAAGCTTCTCTTCCAGCCACATCATGCATTGGCACACACTCAAAGCAGCAGTGAGTTGTGTGAGTTATGGCACAAGAGAATGGCCCACTTTCATCACTCAGCTTTGAGGATGTTGAGAGACATGACCATAGGTTTGCTAGATTTCAATACAGAGCAGAGTGGTGTATGCAAAGGGTGTGCTTTGGGAAAGTACACCAAGACTGTTTTTCCGAGCAGTGACAGCAGATCAGAGGAAGTGTTGGAGTTGATTCATTCAGACTTATGTGGTCCCATGTCTTCTGCCTCGTTGGCAGGTAATGAGTATTAAATTACTTTCATCGATGACTTTTCCAGGAAGACGTGGATCTACTTTCTGAGAAGCAAGAAATCATAGGAGGTCTTGCTTCAGTTCCAAGAGTTCAAAGCTCTTGTGGAGAACCAGACAGGAAAGAAAATCAAGGAACTGAGATCAGATAATGGGAGTGAGTATACTTCCCATGCTTTTGATGGGTTTTGTAGACAGGAGGGTATCAGGAGGCAGTTGACAGTTCCTTACACTCCACAGCAGAATGGAGTGGGTGAAAGGAAGAACCATTCAATAGTGCGTGCAGCTAGAGCCATGCTGCATGATTAGAGTCTTACTTTCTTTCTATGGGCAGAGGCTTGTAGTACAGTTGTTTTCGTGCAGAACAGGAATCTGCACCATGCCTTGGGGTGCAAAACTCCTGAGAAGATGTTCACCAGGAAGAAGCCAGAGATAGGCCACTTCCACATTTTCGGATGCCTTACATACTCACATGTCCCTTCTAAGAAGAGGACAAAGTTGGAGGCTACTGGAGAGGGGTATTTTTGTTGGATATGATGAGGTCTCGAAGGCTTATCGGATATACCTTTCTACACAGAGGAAAGTTGTAGTGAGGAGGGAGGTGAGATTTGAGGAGAGAACCTTCAAGAGATCTCGAGATTCTGAGATAGAGTGGCAAGTTACTCCACAAGTGACAGCATCTCAAAGTTCAGCGAGTCAAGACATAGGGTCACAAGTCTTAGGAGTGACTGGGTCACAGTTACAGGTTCGTCAGTTTCAGGGACTAAGTCTATAGGGACTTCTGGCACAGGGACAAGTTCATGGGTCACAGGTTCACAGGTCTCACCTTCATGTGATTCAGATACACATGGTTCAGGTTCAAGTTCACCAGGTACAGGATCTCAAACCGTAGGTACTTCTTCAGGGAGACATTTGTCTGACGAGAATGTAGAGGAGGGTTTGCCACAGGATGTTACTTCCAAGAAGAGGAAGCCAAGTTGGCTTAGGGAGCTTGTGAAGGAAGCAGAGGAGTTTGTGGGGCCACCCAAGAGGAAGGTCAGAGAGAGCAGGGAACCAAATAGATTTTCCAGTTACATGGCACAGGTGACTAGCTTGCGTGAGTCCGAGCCTACTACTTATGAGGAAGCTTCCGTACATCAGGATTGGAGAGATGCCATGTGGAAGAGTACAATTCCATAATGAAGAATGGTGTGTGGGAGGTCGTTCTTAGACCATAGGAGAAGTCAGTTGTGACGTACTTCCAAGTGGCTCTATAAAATCAATCATGCTGCGGATGGTAGCATCAAGAAGAACAAAGCTCTGTCTATAGCACGAGGGTTCTCACAGATAGAGGGAGTTGATTATAATGAGACCTTTGCGTTGGTTGCTAGATTTTCTTCGATCAAAGCAGTGATCTCCGTTGTGGCAGAGATGGGTTGGAAGATCCATTAGATGGATGTGAAAACCGCTTTCCTCAATGGTCTTCTACAGGAAAAGGTATCTCTAGAGCAGCCACGGAGCTTTGAGATTTACGAGAAAGATTCTCATGTTTGTAGGTTGAAAAAGGCCTTGTATGGCCTGAAGCAAGCCCCTTGAGCTTGGTACTCGAGGATTGATTCTTATTTGTTTTCGATTGGGTTTCGAAAGAGTGAGGCAGATCCCGACCTTTACTACATTGTGGTTTGAGGTGTTCCGCCCATTCTTTTGTTGTATGTTGATGACTTATTCATTACAAGAGGGGAGCACCTGATTGAGGCATGCAAGAAAGATCTTACTTCGAAGCAATGTTATCGGAACCGAACCAGTAATCGAACCGGCGAAACCCAAAATGTGAATCGGACTGCAACCAGCAAAAAACTGGGTAAAAAAACGACTGACTAAAAAATACATAAAATATTCATATTTTGTAAAAAAACATATATATTCATGTGCATACATATGAATCCAAACCATTAATACACAAATATGCAAAGTTTCTTATATATATAACAAATACAGGTGCAAATATCCAAAATAGCACCTAGTGCAATACATCTCTGAGGTTCTGAACCAAAGTATATCAACAAAGAGGCTCTAAATGGCCCCTACAATCCAAAAATAAACCATATTACTAATGAATAACAATAAAGTGATCATATGGCACTACCCTACTAGCTACTACTACTAGAGTCTAGTGTCTAGTAGTCTACTACTCCTCATCATCGTCCTCCTCATCGTCATCCTCATCCTCTTCCTCTTCATCCTCTTCAGGAGTGGGATTCAGAGCCCCACTTGATTCCCCTAGCCCTGAAGGTGGAACCTCTGGAGGTGGGTCCAAATCCAACCAAGAAAGGTCTTCATTATCAAATACTGGTGCTTGAGTCTCCACAACCCACTTTGATGATGGATTAAAGTCATCCAAGGTTATGTTGCATGATGTTGGTCAGTGGTGTCTTGTTCAACAACTGGTTACGCCTCAGCCTAAGATTGTACTGGGTGGGGGGGTCTTTAAATAGTGTTAAGAATCAGGATAGTCTTAGGGTTAGGTTAGAAGCATAGGTTAGGTTTTATTTTGTGTTTAAAAAAAAATTTGAGTTCCGTGAGTCCCCAGTCCGCGGTCGTACGACAGAGTACGAATCGGTCGGTTTTGACCAGTTCCGTACCCAGTTTGGAGAAAAATCCGGTCTAATGAAAATTTTTTACTGACCGGACCGGCCAACCCTGTAAACCAATAAGACCGGACGATTTTGCCGGTTCTGGTTCGGTTCCGATAACACTTTTTCGGAGTTTGAGATGACTGAGCTTGGGTTGATGCGCTACTATTTAGGCATGGAAATGTGGTAGGAGGATGGACATGTTTTCCTGGGGCAAGGAAACTATGTTGCGAATGTTCTGAGAAGGTTTCGAACGGAGGACTACAGACCCATGTCCACACCCATGATCACCAACTAGAAGAAGCTTGATGCTTCTAAGGGAGAGTTGGTGGATCCTACTTTGTCTCGTCAACTTATTGGTTCATTGATGTATTTGGTCAACACCAGACCAGATACGAGTTTTGCGGTGAACACTCTCAGTTAGTTCATGGTGGAGCCCAAGAGAGTGCACTGGACAGCCGCAAAACACATTTTGAGATACCTTACTAGGACTGTAGACTATGGTCTTGATACAGGAGGTCAAGTGGAGTGGACTTGGTTGGCTTCATAGATTCAGATTGGGCAGGCAGTGCTTCGAACCAGAAGAGCACTTTCAGTTGTTGTTTCAGGTTGGGCTCGACAGTTGTGTCGTGGTTAAGTCGAAAGCAAAAGTCTGTTGCTTTGAGTTCTGCGGAGGTTGAGTACATGGCAGTCAATTAGGCGAGTTGTGAGGCATTGTGGCTTCGCAAGTTCATGGTTGATTTATTTGGTCAGGGGTTGAGGCCTACCATCATTCACTGTGACAATCAGAGTTGCATCAGGCTCTCTGAAAATTTAGTGTTTCATAACAGGTCAAATGGGTTGATTTTTCTTAAACAGCATCAAGAGTCATTCTCTTAGAGAATGGAGGCATCTGGTTAGTTACCAAGAACTTGAACCAGTCTAGGACTAGGGGACTCTACCTAGGGCTATAAGCCATTCTTTGAATGGAGGCACCTGGTCAGTTACCAGGAAATTGAACCAGTCTGGGACAGGGGGACTCAGCCTAGAGCTGAGGGCCATTCACTGAATGGAGCACCTGGTCAATTACCAAGAACTTGAACCAGTCTAAGATTGGGGGACTCGACCTAGAGCTGAGGGCCATTCACTAAATGGAGGTACCTGGTCAATTACCAAGAATTTGAACCAGTCTAGGATTGGCGGACTCAAAATAGGGCTGAGGGCCATTCTCCGGGAGAATGGAGGCGCTTGGTCCTTTATCAAGTAATTGACATTGAGTCAATTGATGCATCTTAAGGCTAAGGCACCTGGTCAGTTACCAGGTTATCACCATAAGCCCTGGACCAGGTCTAGGCACATGATACACTCCTATCCTTGATCTATGGGCTATGTGACCTTCTCCATGGATTAGCTACCCTTGGTTAAGACACCTAGCACCCAATCTTGGTGGCACAAGGAGTTCAAGTTAAAAGCAATCAGTAATTCTCCCTATTTATGAAGATGTACTTTGAGCGGGCTTGAAGGACCCTAGAGACCACTTGCTTTGACCACAAAGCACTTGAAGGACATTCTTACCCTTAGCCTTGGTCCATGAGGAACACCAAGTGACACAAGTAAAAATACAAGGAGACCTTTTGTACCACAAAAGATTAAAGTCAAAAGGGTCAAAGTGAAAAAAGAATAAAATCCTAATGTCAACTCCTAATTATGTGGGACCAACTCAATGTTTGAAAGTCTATAAATAAAGTTCACTTACAATTCATTTCAACACAACACAAGATCACTTGACTACTCCCACACTAAGGCAAAATTCGCCGAGGGTATTCGTGACTCAGATTTTCTCCTTGCACCTGTTGAAGACGAAATTGTGGCCGAGTTTTTTCTTTTGTTTTGGATCTTGCCCTAGTGTGGCAACCTAGCCAACTAGGGCACCTCCCTACACATCCAAGATGGTGAGCCTGTATAGCATCTGCTATACCCTTCGTGGTGACCAGCACTAGCAGCAGCAATAGCTATACCCTCGACTGGTGGCTAGGGCTGCTACAGCAGCACTCGAAAGGCAGCAGCAGACACCTAGGGCAGCCACTCCAGGTTGCTCCAATACTCAGGCAGCAGAACAAAGATCCGGGCAACCTCCTACAACTCGCAGACAGCCACCATAGGTTGCCCCTTCCAATTAGGCAACCTCAAACAGTTCACCGGCAGCCACCACAAACTGCTCCTTCATTCGGGCAACAGAAGAAAACCCGAGCAGCAAACCAACAGAAAATCTCAAGCAGTTTGTTGAGATTCGGGCAACAAAAGAAAACCCGAGCAGCAGACCAATTGAGAATCTCAGGCAGTTTCCTGAGTTTCGAGCAGCTGACTTTCTCTCACCACGTGACAGCATTTGGAAACAACATTAAATGTGCTAGGGTTTGGAAAATTTGTTCAAGCCTGCTAGGGCTTGGAATGTTTGTTTTAAACATTCGTCTCATAATTCTGAGATAAGATTTTCCTATTTCATCTGCAAACTCAATGATCTCATTTAAGGGATGAATTACTAATGCTTTGGGGGTTTTGTCCTTTAAAGGTTTCCCCGTAAAAAACATCTTGTTTTCAATTATGTAATTGTCTACTACACTTGTCTTATTGCTATCTATATTACAGTCTGCAAATTTTAAATAATTACATACACATGCTAAAATTCAACAAAAACACATTGAGATCAGATACCACTTCATCAGAGATTATGTCTAGAAAGGAGTTGTAGAGTTACAGTACATTTCTACATATGAGCAAGTGGCAGGTATTCTCACAAAGTCTTTGGGAAGAGGAAAGCACATTCATTTCTGAGACAAGATGGGAGTGGTGAAAAACACCTTCCTCGGTAAGAGGGAGTGTTGAATTTTTACCAAAGAAGTGTTTGTTCACTCATGCCTTGGGGTGGACAATGACACTTTAATAAGTGGTCCCTAGACTAATTAAAAAGGTGAGACTGACTTTTTATGAAGTGACATTTTTAATGTGAGTTTGAATTTATATTTTAAAAGTGACTTTATGAGTATTAAATGTGGGTGTGCATTAAATTCTCATTTAATTAATTAAAAGTGATTTTAATGAGGAAATGAGATGGGCCCTAGATCTCATTTAGTTGGCTTTTAATCTAAGCCATTCATCTCAAAGTGGAAGTTAGTCGAACAAAAAGGGATTGGGAAAGACAAATGGAGATCATTGTTCACTTTCACAAAAGAGAATTTTGAGAGAGGAGAGAGCAAGAGAAGAAACAAGGGTTTGGAGAGATTTCATTCCTGAAAATTGAGAGAGTATTTTCTACACTCATTCCAAAGGTAGGAAGAAGCAAAATTTTAGCACGTTTCCCAAGGCAAGAAATTCGTACAGCAGGCACAGAAATCGAGGAGAAGATCGTACTGTACCTATCTGTACAGCAGCACGAATTTTGAGGCAGCATGCATGATTTTCGAGGTGAAGGTACAACATTTAATGTTGTCCGTACAACAGATATTTCGAGGCAACATGGCACATTTTTTCGAGGCAGAAAAACAACTCAAAAATCAAGGCCATACAGCCACACGTGTGAAGTCATACAGCACAAAAATCAAGGCAGCCATACAGCAGTTTGTCAATGTGATGTTGGCATGAATTTCGAGAAGGATATAAGTATTGTAGTGATTAAAATTGTATTCTGCCTGAAGAAATAAAAATTCTCTCTCTTACAAGTTTTTCCTTCGAGGTTTTCCCTGGGTCAATTTGACCAAAAATCTAAGCATTTGATTTTTCGTGTGTGGTTGTTTTAATATTTCTGAGTATGAGATTAAGGCTGCTATAATTTTCAGAGTTCAAAAAGAAGAAAAGAAATCTCATGTGTTTCATGTTTTCAGTTAAAATTTTATTTTTTTAATGTACATGCATGATGGGGTTTGGGCATTAAACCATATGTAGCACTGAAACTGAAACCAGGTTGGGGTTCTCAAAAAAATTCACTTCTTAGACTTTGTTTGGGCTAGATCTACAGTTTAAGATTGCCTCCTGTTGATAACACTTGATCTAGGGCTGTGATCTATTTGTTGAAGATTGGCACATGTTTTGTTGAGGTCTGTTTGGGCCTATGAGGTTGCTACTGACTATTGAGGGTTGCTTGGGGATGCCATTCAACTGCTGGGTACATGTTGACTGTCATGAGTCTTTTACGGTACTTGTCTAAACCTATCCTAACACTTCTCTCACTCTCTCTCTCTCTCTTTCTCTCTCTCAGGTATGTCCATGCCCTCAAGTAAGGGCCAGAGTTGTTCCATTTAGTGACTTGTCTTAAAGTAAAAAGAAGATCCAACTCAAACTTGTTTTACTTAATTTATTAGTTAGGTCTTTTACTGTTGCTACTTGTTAGTTTTGTTTAAATTGTTCATTAGTTTACTACTCTTGCTCTAAATGTTATGATTGTGTTTCAGTCATGTAACTTTAAAACAGCGATAATTAAGGAAGTGTTAAAGTTGAAAGAGATGAAAATTATATTTTTTATTTGCTAGACTTTACTATTGCTAAACTTTTACTTCAGTATTATTTTTATTTGATCTGCATTAAAGTACAAGTTTGTCAAATTATTGAAAAATCCTAACTATCCTAAAACTTTAACCCGGTTTCATGTTTTCAGTTAAAATTTTAATTTTTTAATGTACATGCATGATGGGGTTTGGGCATTAAACCATATGTAGCACTGAAACTGAAACCAGGTTGGGGTTCTCAAAAAATTTCACTTCTTAGACTTTGTTTGGGCTAGATCTACAGTTTAGATTGCCTCCTGTTGATAACACTTGATCTAGGGCTGTGATCTATTTGTTGAAGATTGGCACATGTTTTGTTGAGGTCTGTTTGGGCCTATGAGGTTGCTACCGACTATTGAGGGTTGCTTGGGGATGCCATTCAACTGCTGGGTACATGTTGACTGTCATGAGTCTTTTATGGTACTTGTCTAAACCTATCCTAACACTTCTCTCACTCTCTCTCTCTCTCTCTCTTTCTCTCTCTCGAGTATGTCCATGCCCTCAGGTAAGGGCCAGAGTTGTTCCATTTAGTGACTTGTCTCAAAGTATAAAGAAGATCCAACTCAAACTTGTTTTACTTACTTTATTAGTTAGGTCTTTTACTGTTGCTACTTGTTAGTTTTGTTTAAATTGTTCATTAGTTTACTACTCTTGCTCTAAATGTTATGATTTTGTTTCAGTCATGTAACTTTAAAACAGTGATACTTAAGGAAGTGTTCAAGTTGAAAGAGATGAAAATTATATTTTTTATTTGCTAGATCTTTACTATTGTTAAACTTTTACTTCAGTATTATTTTTATCTGATCTGCATTAAAGTACAAGTTTGTCAAATTATTGAAAAACCCTAACTATCCTGAAAGTTTAACATATTGTAGCTTGGACAAGCACTTTTGCATAGGCTAAGTATCTAGCATGCAAGAGTCATCCATATCACCTCTCTAGGTACTTACTTGAGAGAGCAAGTGACTTTCATATCTCCTTCTGAAGTCTAACTTAGGAAAAGCACATTAATTAACTTAATGTTGACTAATGACTAAAACTGAACTTAAAGATTAAATCACAACCATTGATCTTAAGTGAGGCTTGAGATCTAATCTCATCCATCCATCACTTTGGAGATCGAGGGTTAGGGTTTAGGTCATTGAGATGTTATCAAAGAAATCCTAAGGAGAGGAGGAGACACACAACAGTCACACAAAGTGAGCGAGATCTCATTGGTTGGTTGGAGGACTTTCATCCAAGTGTGTAGAGGCAGGGTCAGAAGAAAAAAGGAAAGTGCAGCAACAAAGTAGCAACTACCAAGATAAAAGGACGAATCTTGGAGGCTAGATTATTTGTTGATTTGCATTATTCCTCAGTGGCCCATTTTCCCAAGACAAGATCCCGGGAGTTTATTATTAATAAAATCATTTATTGCTGGTTTTTTCCCGCAGGGTTTTCTAAGGTAAACAAGTGTGTCAAATGATTGATTGATTTCCTATTTTTTTCCACTACGTTAGTAGTTAAAAATGTCATTGTGTTTCTATTTATAATTTCATAATTATTGAGAATAAAGATCGGAACTAGCATTAAGAAAATAACATATCTTTGGTTGTGGTAGAATTTGATAGTTGTAAACCAAGATCACTAAAAAAAGACAAAGCACAAAAACAAAACAATGCGGAGCTCGTTTAACCACAATGATAAACTACAATCATCTCCCAACCATAGACAACGATTTGTCTCCCCCGAGCTCAGACCTTCCAATAGAGATCGATGTACATCTAGATAGTAGTAGCACAAACCCCAAGAAACAAGAGAGAAACTTCTCCAAAGTGGAGAATCCCAAAAAATACTCCTCCTAGATGCAGCAGCGAACCTCCTTCTCTTGGAGCGAACTTGCTTGAAGGCTTGATGATGAAATTAGGAGAAGCGCCCTCTATTTATATTGTTTTCTTGCTGAAAATCCTAATTTTTAATTAGGGCCAACTCGTGCTAAATAATAATAAAAATAGTAAATACATTTTATTATTATTATTTCTGGGCCGACTTATGTGAGGATGCCTCACGTGGCTACTACAACAACAGGTTGATCATAGTTGAAAAGACCTTATTATCACTCTCCTTGATTATGATGCTCTAGTCACTACTTTTACATGGTCATTGCATGGTCTGCTCATGTCTTTGTCTTAGTTGTTTGTGTCCTCGGTGTTCTCATAATAGAGTATTACCTTTCCACCTTCATATTTCATCACTTTTTCATAATATTTCCTATGTATCTTATAAATTTCACCACATTACCATTTTATGCCTTAGTCAAATCCACATCATGTACATAATCCTTTGTATTCCCATTCCTAGAGGGCATGTTGCCCACCTATTTCGACTAGGTGGCAACTCCATGTACACGAAGTGTACATATTTGTACCTTAGAAAAATCTGAGGATTTTTCATTTCTGCAGGGCTATTGCCCCTTTGTAAAACGAAATGTCCGCTCCCCTGCATGGGAAAATTAATGTAATTTAATGTGCTAGTGTGGGTCATATGATATGGATGCCACACCATGGAACGGGTTGTTAGGGAAGTCCCCTCATCGAGTGTTTTTCCCTTTCCAATTGACCTTGTTGAACAAACGAGTTTAATCGGTTTGGTTTTCACTCAAAATCCTCCAAAGTGGTGACGGGCGTTCTACCAGTCAATTCCATGAGGTGGCTAAGGTTTTAAAGTGTGATTCATGACCATACTAGGCGTCTATATAGAGTCTTGCGGAGTTTCGTGTTATTGTTGTATTTTTATTAATTTTTCCTAGTTAATTAATTTCACCCCATGGTGATTAATTAACTCAGTTTTTGATGTAATAATGTAATGGATCAAGCATGGCATTTTGTAATAGGGGCTATGAATGCAAAGATGAATTGCTATGAAACCCCCTAAGCCACTGCTTCGAGTCCCATGTCATCCGATGAGTGGTGAAAGAGATAGACCATTTTTGTCTAAGCAAGGTCTATTTTTCCTAGGGAATTAATTAATTTCCCTAAGTCAAAATTCACATTTTTGGTTTTGAAGTAAAAAATCAAAATTTTGCCATGGTAATGTGGATTGGGGGTTTCTAAGCCTAGGAGAACTTACTCCAAAGTTTTTTACCCCCCCATGGCCTAGATATTAAATTTTCAAGTTATTTTTAATTTTTCCTAAAGTCAATTCTAGGAAANCCTCCCATGGCCTAGATATTAATTTCTCAAGTTATTTTTAATTTTTCCTAAGTCAATTCTAGGAAAATATAAAAATTTTATTGAAATTTCTTTATCTAAGGTGAAATTTAATTTTATCCTAAGTTAAAAGGATAAAAATTTATTTTAGAGTTATTGGCTAAACTCCAAGCTAAAGTTTAAAAAAATATGGCAAGCCCTNATAATATTTATGGAGCTAATGGCTAAAGTTAAAGTCCAAGATAAAACCTCCACCATACTATATGGAGGCGCTACCATTTATTTTAAAGGAGGGGCGCCAAAGTTAGAACCATCTCCAAAGAAGGGCGCAGGCTTAAAAAAGGAGAAAACCCTCACTAGTGAAGGCGCTAGTATAGTGGGGGCGCTGCCATTTGAACGGACCCACGCTAAATCTAAAAGTCAATGCTAAAATTAGTGGAAACGCCCACCACATTTGGAGGCGCATACATGAAAGGGCCCACGTTTTGGCCAAATGGAGGCGCTAGCACATTGGAGGTCCACGCTATATTAAAAGGAGAGCGCTAGCCAAAGTTAAAGGGGGCGCTACCATGAATCTCCACCATTATTTAGAGGAGGCGCCAAACTAAATGGAGGGGGGCGCTAACTATGGAGGCGCTGTCACAAAGGGACCCACGTTTTGGCATGAAAGTCAACGCTATATTTGGAGACATTGCTAAATAAGGAGGGCGCTACACCAAATTAAGAGGACGCCAATCAAAATAGAGGGCGCCACATCTATTTAGTGGAGCGCTACCACTTAGATGGGCGCTAGCTAAATTTTGCCCACGTTTTACATTATTTAAGGGAGCGCTGGCTAACTTTGGAGAAGCGCCTAGCTTGGAGGATTCTGCTGAATTTAGAGGAGGGCATCCACCTTGGCCCACTCTACTTTTTTTTATTTTTCCATTTTTATTAAAAGCTCATCCAATGGTGGATATTTAGCCAAATAACTTGATCCAAAGGCCAGTATTATTTGAGACATGGATTAATTCTCTTAGCCTTTGATTAAAATTAATCTAATGGTGGAGATTAATTGAGAGAAATAGAAAGCCAAATACCTAGATCTAGAGGTGGAAATTAAACCCTAGATCTAGATCTAATCTCAACCATTGAGCTTCAAAGGGTTGGGGTTTTGCCTCAACTATATAATGAGGGTATCACTCCCTCATTATTCACCATTCTTATGCTATTGTTATGCTGCCGGAAAATCCTTCTTCTCACTCTCATATTCTTG
>LPNX010290300.1:0-19939 GCA_001517045.1 Pseudotsuga menziesii
GGACCCCGCTACCCCAAAAACAAGAAATACCTGAAAAAACGTGATGATGACGTCATCATCACATTTTTTCAGGTATTTCTTGTTTTTGGGGTAGCAGGGTCCATCAAAAGTATGAAGTGTGGGTACTCGTTGGATGCGGAATCAAATTCCGCATCCAACGAGCTCTCCCGATCGAAATTTGATTAAAAACACAATGAGATATGTCGAAAATACGAACAAAAAAAGTAGTTTTTTTTAATGACAAATATGTCAATTCAACCATTATGGTTGACTTATTTTATTGAAATTCTATTGGTTCTTGAATTCCAAATCACAAAAACTTATTTTGGCATGTTTTCTTATAAGGCCCATTTTAGACCCCAAATTTCCTCTAATGCTTCTGGGCTTTGACCAAGTTCTTCTTGTGAAAGGCTTCTAGCCTCATCTCCCTCTGAAACTAGAACCTCTATGCTCTTGTAGGTGTCCAATCCATTTTCTTCAGAGAGATCATATACTTATAGGCTTGGAAGTTGTCAACTTCACCAAGCGTATCATCAAGCTGATGTGATAGATCACTTTGAAATGAGAACCTCAAATGAACATAGCAAAGGATTAGATCTTACCGATTTGAGGTGTCTGTCCTCGTTCCGGAGATGGCTGATCTAGGGTTTGTCACAGAAACCCTAATTTCAAAACTTGGAATCTTTTAGATATGATTGTATAGAAAGATATATTTCTTCAAATGGAGCTGTCCAATGTACTCCATTTCTGAAAACAGTGGAGGGAAGCTCTCGGAACAGGAATCCCTAATTTTCCAATTTCTTCTGCAGAAATTCCTGTTACTGTTTCTATGATATATCTGAAATTTCTGCTCCTCTATGTCTACAATTTTTTACTGAGGTAACCTCGCATGTCCCGGATCCAACACCATAGGTCTCATCAGAATTGGTTTCACCATTTGGGATTTATGATCCTTTTCCCAAGGTGACTGGTTACAGGACTGTTCAGAACAACAAAGTGGTACGGCATTCCACGTGTCACTGGTTCATCTTCTGAGTATGATATTTGGACCACCGAAATTATAAGTCCGTTTCCTTTCTAAAAAATCTTCAGGAATTCCATTTGGACCTCTCTAGCCCAAGATATTGTAATTCTCCCCAGATGTCTTGTTTAGGGATGAATTCTGGAAGAGGATGGAACCCTAACTTGGAGAGAACATATCTCCTAGAATGCAGCGAATCGGAGGATGAATTTTGGACACAATGTTCATCAGGATTATATATTCAGCCCCCAAAATTTTCAGCTCCTGATCCTTCGCCAATCTCAAAATATAGCGAATGTACCAAAACGTAGCAGTTTTAGTATTTAGGGTTTTTCTAGCTCGGGATCAAACTAGGGTTTGACTTTCCCGGAGTTTCACCCAACCAAATTTCTTGATCCAGGTCTCTAAACTTCAGTTTTGATGAGGAGAAAAATCCTATGATGGTCTCACTCAAAAATTTATATTCTGTAGAAAGACCTAATTTCCACATCAAAAACTGAAAATGCTTGGAATCGAATTCCGCTTCGACAGAAAGATGTGCCCTTCAATGGAGAGTCATCCTAGCATACTTTTGCTGATGGATTGTGGAGAGAGACCCAAAAATTAAGAAGCCCTAGCTTCTGCAGTTGCACAATTTCTTCTTCTCAGGTTATCTCTGATACCATGTTAAATTTCTATATGCTTATCTAAGACATTAGTATTTCATTTCATTTTCATAACAAAAGCATATAAACAAGATCACTAAAAGATAGACAAGCACAACCATACAAAAGGAACAAAATGATTTATCCTAGGAAAACCCTAAAGGGAAAAACCCAGCAAAAGCTTCCTCAATATAGATGCCCCAAAAAGATAAAAGATAAAACCAACAAGGAGATCAAAGCCTGATCCTCCTCCTTCTCCGACTACTTCTCTTCTCCACTAATGCGCTACACAAGTGAGAGTGTGTGTCACAAATGAGGAGCACTACACCTCTATTTATATTCATCCATTCACTTAAGTTAACTCATTTGACATGTAGGCTCGAGTTAAATCATGCAGGCTCGAGTTACACATGTAGGCTCAAGTAACCACACTGGGGTGCTGATGACCCACCTTTACAATTAGAGGGGACTACCTCATGACTCTTATTAGTTCTTCGATTAGGAGCATTGGGGTACAATTTAATACAATTGGTTCTCCCGGTAGGATCATCGGGGACCACAAAAAGATACATATAGAATATTCTTCGAAGTTACAATATTTCAACACCGTCTCGGTTGACCATAATTTTGGATCTGATATGAACCTTGTTGGATCTGATATTATATTATTTGGATCTGATCTGATATTTCTTGGCTCAAAATTTCAGGTTCATAAACCTTCAGTACTGCTTGTAGCTATTCTCATCAACGGTGTGAAGAAACAAGTACCGCAAGTCTCCTACAAAACTGTTGTTGGGGATTTGATTTCATTTCATAGTTTTGGATCTATTGTGAACTTACTTAGATATGATTTACATTCTGATCTGATATTATTTTTTTCATATTTTAAAATCCAAGAGCTTTCAGTCATGCTTGTAGCTGCTCTCACCAATTCCGGTGTGAAAAATCAAGTACCGCAGTTCTTCTTCAATTTTGTTAATGAGGGTTTGTTGTTAGTTTCCTCTTAGTAGGTTGCTGATATTTTATTTTGTGAATCATTAGCTATTTATGAAGCTATATCAGATTATGGATCTCAAGCATTCACTCTCCAGAGTCTCAGGGATTCTCTACCTTTGGTCACATGCTCATCTCCTCACAGAACTAGTAAAGAGGAAGACATTTTGCATCTGCTTGGACACTTGCTCCTAAAAATTGGGCTGATTTTACCACTCATGGTTTTCTATTCAAGGCTGCAACATATCAGTTTCTTCAGTGTTCCACACATGGTTCAAATCCTCAAGAACCTTTTCTCTCTCTTCAGATGATTTCAGTTTCTCTACATGGGTCCAGTTTTCACTGTGCAGCTGTTTATATTTCTGATTTAGTTGAGTGCATTGTTCTTCTTCCAAAGTGGAATATTCCTCCAGACATATTCATTTAGTTTGGATTCATAGGTTCACATGCAAAGTCTTAGGATGTTGTTGCATAGAAGAACCAATTCTTGATTTACTGCTTAGTTTGAGGGGGGGTATTTTTCCCATGAGGTTTTCCCTGTTTCCTTGGTTATATTAAGCAGTTACTTTATTGTACAGGGTGACCTATGGCATTTGTTGCTAGGGCCCTAGCATTTTTATGCATCTATGTTTTCTAACTCTTCCTAAGTATATCTTAAGGGGGGGTGTTGGAGACATTTACCATCATACACACTCTTTTTGTTCAAATTGGCCTAGTTAAACCACTATCCTAAGTATAATTGACATTAATTGACATCAGTGGAGCATTAATTGCCATCATCCAGTCACACCCACGTGTACCTACAGTCAAGGCGACTAACTGGAGCACTTCAGGGGTGATCTAAGTGATATTAATGCACCTAATTACTAACTGGTGGTTACAATCAGTTCAACCAGTCAATTAATGCGCCTCCTCTCATTAAATATATTATTTAATGATTATTTATTATTATTTAATGATCTGGAGTCACCAAGGAACCTCCTCCAACTTCTGATGATTAGTTTAGCTTCAGTTGACCTCGTCGGGGTTCATTGAAGTCATGGAGCACTCGCACTTGATGATTGATTGCTATGACATGTGTTTGATCTCCTTCAGTTGAGATTCAGTCATTTATTGCACTCCGACTTCAGTTAGGGTTTGGTGAGTCAACTAGGGTTTTGGTCAAGTGGTTAATTGTGTGTGAACCTATGGTTGAGAGTCAGTTAAGCTAGACTCACTCATTGAATTCGAATTGCCTCCTTAGGTATTCAAATTCCTCATGGATTCAAGCTATTACTTGACATTTTTATTGTAACTATTCATTGTTTATTGAATATACAGAGCGGAAACCATTCTGGTTCCGATTAACACCATTTCATGAGTTATTTGTTGATTATTCTTTGATGATATTGATGCTTTGTTCCTAGATCAATGTGCAAGAATAATAAAGGATGTGTGAAAGAAAAGAACACAAAGAAGACATTTCCAAGTAGCGAGAGCAAAGCAAAAGGAATCTTGGAAATCATCAACTCCGATGTATGCAGACCAATGTCATCAAAATCACTAAGAGGGTATGTATACTATGTTTCTTTTATTGATGACTTTTCTAACAAGACATGGATTTACTTCATGAAGAACAAAGATGAAGTATTCAGAAAGTTCAAGGAATTCAAAGCCTTGATCAAGAATCACACAGAAAAGAAGATCAAGACCTTTCAATCAGATAATAGTGGAGAATTCACATCAAATGAATTCAAAGAGTTATGCGAAGACTCAAGGTATAAGAGGGATTTGTTCACCCCATATATATCACAACAGAATGGGATTGCAGAAAGGAAGAACAGAACTATCATGAAAGCTGCAAGAGCTATGCTTCATGATCAAGATCTTCCTATGCATCTATGGGAAGAAGTTGGAAGAACAACAGTGTATGTACAGAACCATACTCCACACAGAGTACTCGAGAACAAGACACTTGAAGAAGTCTTTTTAGGCAAGAAACCAAAATTCAGCCATCTTAGAATATTCAGTTGTCTATTGTACATACATATTCCGAAAGAGAAGAGGACAAAATTAGATCCTTTAGGAAAGAAGGGTATATTTGTGGGATACTCTGAAAGCTCGAAGGCTTACAGAATATACTTCCCAGGATTCAAGAAGATCGACATTAGAAAGGATGTAACATTTGATGAAGATTGTAGAAGGAGCAAGTCGACATAAGTCGACTTGAACGAAGACCAACTTAGTCGATCAGCTTACTAAGTCGAGGGACCGACTTAGTCGATAAGCCGAATAAGTCGGTCGGCTGAGTAAACACAGTGATTAGAGTCTGTTAACTAATAGTCGTGTCGGTTCGGTGAACCGACAGGTAGTTATGATTGTAACTGTTTGTAACCTGTATATATTAGGCTGTTGAGCCTCACAAGAACTCAGTTCAGTTCTTGGCTTTGTATGATTTATTGAGAATAAGATAATCTGTTCATCCTATCTGTTCTTGTCTCTTGTATCTGTGTATATTTCTGTATATTTTTGTATGTATTATTGGTAACCTTATGTGATCCGTGAGATTACGACATTGGTTCCATTTCCGGTAGTACATAACTAAGATATATGCTCACATATGATATCAGAGCAGGAGATAAAGGACTGGTGGGAGCGAAAAATTTCTAACTATCTACAAAATTACGCACGAAGGAATAGATTGACCGTCGCAGAAGCAAAAGCCATATTTTTCACTGAGACTCACGAAAAGTTTGTCGAATCCGTCCCACACCTGTTGAAGCAGCTTTTGGATGAGAAAACCGGACAAGACTAAAGAAGAACAGTTACTCCAAAAACTGATCCGAGGAGGACGTACAAATCTATCGGAGTGGTTCAAAAAGATAGCCGACGACTTCTGTGAGAAACAAGCAGTCGAAGACAGGACTTCTGTGGAAACTGTCCGACAGAATTTTTTCACAGAATTTACTGATCAATCCTTGTGTTCCTTGCTGACTTTGCTGTTCAAGTTTTTAATAGAAAAAGGTGCAGGCCATATTGTCGAAGCTCGACCACTATTACGTGAACCACCCTCAAATACTAACTGGGCGGAGAAGCAAAAAAATTGGGAAAAATTTATTGCTGAAAGGGAGTGGGAATACTTCCTGAGTAAGTAGACACTATCCGAGCTTTCTAAAAAGCGTCGGTTAGGCCATGGGGGGGTAGCTGGTCGTGTGTCGGAACTAGAGCATAGTGGATTCTAGTCGACCAGAGTTTTAGTCGCCAGTAATGAACAATCGACCGAAGAGGACCTGAAGGCATAGTATTGTACGAAAGTATGTCGGAAATTAAGAGAATTGAAAGGGACAAAAGACAGCAGAGAAGGGAAGCCAGACGAGAAAGAGCCGCAGAGCTGCAGCGAAACCCTAGGGAGACCGGGAGACCGACCATGATGACATACCACCAGAGTCGGGTCATGACTGACACAGAGAAGGCGAAGAAGAAGAGGGATCCCCTAAAGACGACAAAATGTGGATAGAGCAGCCAGAAGCTCTCCAACTAATTCTTCCCGACGAAGGAGTAACCCTTTCCACAGTAAGTCCGCGTACCAGAATACAAACTATTATAGAAGATGACCTTCGACTAAGAGCTGGCGACATTACACTCTGGAGCCGACTAGGCGACGAACCATATCCGGGTCGACATCTTGTAATCCGTCGACCAATCGAAGGGAATTGGGTGACCTTTCAAACGACACCCTCCTTTCGTAGTATCCACTTGCTCCTGCCGACACATGAAGGAGAACCCCCCCTGCCACATACAACTTCAGAAGATACACAAGAGTCAGACCTGAGCACGCAAAGTGACAGTGGGCCATTAAGAAGACAAATTATCAACAATCCGCTATTCTACGAGAAATTGTCGACAACCGACGGAAGCACAAGTTTCGTCGACCAAAACCCCATCGTCACCCCGACAGATTTGACTGACTCAACAATCCCACCCCTTACAACCCCACCCAAACCACCCACCCCGCCAACTTCAGAGAGTAGTGACAGTGACTCCGACATGGGTCATGGATCTGCTCAGATTCCCCTTTATGAGGGCGACGAAGACCCCAGACGACATTGGTTCATCTGTGAGTCGATATGGGAGGCCAACAAGGTCACAGAAGAAGAACGCCAGATGGCCCAGTTCGCAGGATCCCTACGGAAAAGAGCTCTAACATGGTATATGACATTTTCTGAATGGCAGCCCAGAGCAACAAAATCAGAGATAAAAGCACAATTCCTATCATTCTTCAAGACCCCAGATGCCAAACATCTGGCCGCTAAGAAGCTGAAAACGACATCACAGAAGCCAGGAGAAACAGTCCACGATTATGATAAAAGATGGAAGGATCTATTGAGCCAGTTAGACTATTCTATTGATGAACAATTACTGATTCAATGGTTCCTTGCAGGGCTCTCACAGAAAGTTCGCCGACACATCAGTCTGGAAACTTTCAAGTCGTATGAAGATGCGCTGACAAAATCTCTACAAGTCGAAATGGATGAAGATATCCCTGCCTATCCGACCGACCACCGTTTGGAGGAGAAGCTGGAAAATGTGCAGAAGTCCTTGAAAGAGCTGACCCTGAAGAACCAAGACGTCTGGTGCACTAACTGTTCAATAGCCGGGCATTCCAAAGATACTTTTCGACAACAATTCAGCTGACAAGATGTCCATTTTGTGCAAACAAAGACATTTTGCGACATTTTCCAGGAACGTGGAGACCATTCCATGGCCGACTGTCCTTACAATATGAAGAATGGGAAGGCTTCCTGGTGTGCTATCTGCGAGACTTCAAATAATAACATGGCCGACTGCCATCTTAACCTAAAGAATAGACAGAATTATCAGGCCGTCTACCAGACAAATGCAGTAGCACAGAACACGGAGCAAAACAATAACAACAACCAGAATGGACAACACAATGATGGCCGACGATATGAACGCAGAAATGACAACCGACGCCCAGGGTTTGGAAGAACAGGTCGATTCGTTGGGGGTCGAGAAATAAGAAGTCGTCGACCCACACAATGCTTTATCTGTTACAAAGAAGGGCACAGATGCGCAGACTGTCCCTATAAGGACAGAACTGATCTCAAATTTTGTACACACTGTGGGGTAGGCGATCACTCCTTGGAGGATTGTCCTACCATGTTGGGAAAAATTAGAAATAAAAAGAATGTTAATGTCTTGTCTTGTGTCCAGAAGAATGATGTAATAAACACTAAGAATTTACACATTGTCACTCGACAAGGCACCAAAACAGGGCCTGACAACCCTCAGATTAGCAAGATCACACACACAAATGCATACCCTGACCCTAGCAAGGAACAACACACATACCAAGAAGCTACACACATATTTCAAAATCTTGCACAGCACGAAGACAATATTCACAGTCGACTTAGCTCAACCCAAGAATTAACCCATCTTATTCAGACAGACAAATCTGTAGGCCACTTCATTGATTTATTGCAACAAATCAAAAGCACAAACCCCGAGAAACAAACTAAGAACATTTGTAGCTTAAATCAAAAAGATAAAAATGATGTCAACCCACTGGTCGACCTAGAAATTGAAGGATACCACGTACGACAAGTAGTCCTTGATTTTGGCTCTCAAGTAAATATTATGACTAGGGATACATGGGAACAAATGGGTAAACCTCGACTCTATGAGTCAGGAATCTACCTAAAACTGGCCGACCAAGGTCTTATTGAACCTATTGGGGTGTGGAAAAATGTAGACACAACCATTAAAGGTATATCGACTAAGGTTGATTTTGAAATTATTGACCCTAAGGAAGGATCTAGCTCCTTCCCAGCCCTTGTCGGTCGACCTTGGGGTCGAAATATGAAATCCTCTATCTCGTTAGATAAAGAAAGGATCCAGCTAAAAGGAAATGGCCAAAAAGTCATTGTACCCATCAACCCTTCGCAAGGAAAGCCTTGGATAGAACCTATTGAGAACGAGGTCGATGTTATACAGCTATACCAAATCCACAACAATAATGACTACACTGAACCAAATAGCTATGGGGAGCTTTACTTAGGTAACCCCGACTCAGTCGGATATAATTCAGATGCTGAACTCTATGACTGGGAAATAGAAAATTATGAAACACAAGCAAGAGGGTGCTGGAATATCCAAACAGTACAGAAAAGACCCACCCAACAGTGCTTTATAGTCTCAATTATCCCCAAGATTTTTGAGAGAAAAATAAGAGAACACCCTACCTTACAACCGACCAACGAAAACAACAGGAAACAACCTAGGTATAAGGAGAGGGAATCCCTAGTCATGCATGTTGAACAAGTGTCTAAAAACATTGGAGAAAATGGCCGACTACAGACCCTAGTAGAAACCTTCACAGGTCAAGCAGCTAGATGGTGGGACACCCATCAGACTAAACTACAGACCTGGACTAATGCTGCAACTTACTTTGTTGAAAGGTTTGGTGGCAGTAAGTTAACCTCACAATCACAGATCCCTATCTTCACCCAGGGACAAAACCACGAAGAACACATTAAAACTTGTGAAAAAGAGTGGAGAAGACTTGGACATAAGGATGAGAGAACCTGGCCACACTTCTTTCCTTCCACCCTAGACGACTTACCTAGCAAATGGTATAAGATGGAGGAAGCTAAAGGTGAAACCTTCTTCTGGAATGAACTAAAAGAAAATTTCATTAAAGCCTTCAAATTTATACCTGACGATAAACACTTAGTCGAGCTTGCACAACAAATTAAACATTTCATTCAACCGACTGAAACACACAAAGAACCTCGACAGGTCAAGGCCTGCAATAGTCTTCACATAGGAACAAAAGTCGAGTTGACCCGATTACAATTGGAAAATGAACACACCAAAGGTAAAATATTCAGATGGAAATCCAACCATGCTGAAACAACAAAACCAATCCACTCAGTGCTAAGGGTCACGACTACTGAGAAACCCGACCCCGACCGAATGACTGCAGCCGACTTCCCTGCTACATTCTCACAGTTCAAGGAAGGAAGTCGACAAATCAATGAAGCCAAAGCTCCAGAATGGTTAGATGCGAAAGTAAGAACTAAGGAGGTAGACATTTCAAATGATGATCGCCCAAAGATAGCCAAAATTGGTGACTATTGGAATGAGCAACAAACTGCTGAAATAGTAACTTTACTTAGAGAATTCCAAGATGTCTTTGCAAGGGATTATAAAGATTTGAAAGGATTAGTTCAAGAAATGGGAGAGATGAAAATCGACACTAAACCTGATGTCCGACCTGTTAAGAAACGACCTTATAAACTAGCTCATAAATATAAGGAAATAGTTAAAAAGGAGATCGACAACATGTTGGAAGCAGGGATTATTTACCCCATCGACCAGTCGGAATGGGCAAGTCCCATGGTCATGCATCCTAAGAAACACGACCCGACCAGACTGAGAATCTGTGTCGACTTCAGGGAGCTAAATAAAGTCACACTTACAGATCCATTCCCCACACCTTATGCTGATGAAATCCTAAATGAAGTTGCAGGACATGAATGTTACTCATTTACAGATGGGTTTTCAGGTTATAACCAAGTACCCATAGCAAAAGAGGATCAAAAGAAGACAACATTTGTTTGTGAATTTGGCTCTTTTGCTTATAAGGTTATGCCTTTTGGATTAAAGAATGCACCTGCAGTGTTCTCCAGAATTGTTGTAAAAACTTTCCAAGAGTATATCTATAAAACTATGGCAGTCTACTTCGACGACTGGACTATTTATTCCACACTAAAAGATCACTGCACATGGCTCCGACTTATGCTGGAAAGATGTCGACAGATTCAACTTTCCCTCAATATTAAGAAATGCATTTTTATGACTCCCATAGGAATACTCTTAGGACATATTGTCTGCAAAGAAGGAATCAAGGTAGACTTTGCTAAAATAAATATTATTCTTGACCTAAAACCCCCAATAAATCCTAAACAAGTTAGGGTCTTACTTGGTCATACTGGGTATTATAGAAAATTCATCAGACATTATTCTGACATGACTTACCCTCTAGAAGAATTACTGAAGGACGATATCGAATTTAAATGGACAGAAGAATGCCAGATCTCCTTCGACAAATCAAAGAGAAAACTGGTCGAAGCACCCATACTTAAATTTCCAAATTGGTCGACCAAATTTCATGTGCACATCGATGCATCAGGAATAGCAATTGGAGCAATCCTGACTCAAACAGGAGATGATGGGATGGATTACCCTATAGTTTACAGCAGTTGAAAATTAAATAAGGCTGAAAGAAACTATTCGACCACTGAAAGAGAAGCCCTAGGAATGGTATTCGCACTTCAGAAGTATCGACACTACTTATTAGCTAACCCCTTCATATTTTACACTGACCATCAAGCTTTGAAGTACCTAGTAAACAAACCTCTTCACCATGGGAGAATTTGTTGATGGCTACTTCTATTTCAAGAGTTTGAGTTTGAAGTAGTAGTCCGACCAGGAAAGCTCAATGTCGGACCTGATCACCTATCCCGAATCGACACAAGAGAAGAACCAACCGGAGTTGACGACGACTTACCGGATGCACATATATTTCGTGTAGAGGTGGTACCAGAAGAACTGGAGGAGATTGCTCAGTTCTTAGAGACAGGTCAGGCACCAGAAGGTCTGAACAACAAGAAGAAGCAAATCCTAGCTATGAAGGCTGCTCCATACAGTCTCATCAATGGATTTCTATACAAAATGGGGTTAGATGATGTTCTTAGAAGATTTGTACTCGACCATGAACGAGAGCAAATCATGCACGAAGCACATTATGGACCAGCAGGAGGACATTTTCGGGCCGACACGACTGCCAAGAAAATCCAACAGTCTAGATTATGGTGGCCGACACTTCATAAAGATTGTAAAAACTTTGTCAGTCAATGTGATAGATGTCAACGACTCGGTCGACCTCTGCCCAGTACAGAAATGCCCCTGATTTCTGTAAACCCTAGTCTCACATTTGAAATTTGGGCTATAGATTTCATAGGACCATTCCCTGTCCCAGCCCGATGATCAGGTGCAAGATATATCATCACTGCAGTGGAATATGTCACGAAATGGGCGGAAGCAGAACCTGTCGAGACCTGTTCAAGTGAAGTAGCTGCTAAATTCATCTATGAAAACATCATCACGAGATTTGGATGTCCACTCACCTTGATCAGCGACCAAGGATCACACTTCGTTAACAAAACTATCAAAAATCTAACCGACAAGTTTCACATCGACCACCGACGTAGTACAGCATACCACCCTCAGTCGAATGGTGCAATTGAAGCTTTCAATAAAACACTGACAAAAGGACTGACTAAAATATGCAGTGCTGAGAAAGATGACTGGGATGAGAAGATTCCTGCAGTTTTATGGGCATACAGGACAGCCTACAAATGGTCGACTGATAAAACCCCATTTCGACTGGTATATGGACAAGAAGCAGTCGTACCTCTGCACTTCAGACAACAGGCACCTATCATTGCACAGATACTACATGTCGACGTCGAACAGGCCAGGAAAGATCGGCTACTTCAACTTAATAAATTGGAAGAACATAGACTTATGGCCATCCAGCACCAGGAAATACAAAAACAACAGCAGAAAGCTTGGCACGACCGTAATATCAGAAACAAAAATTTGTCAGTCGGTGACCTTGCCCTACTGTATAACAGTCGATTCAAAGGAAAGCCTAAGAAACTTCACACAGAATGGATGGGCCTGTACATGGTTGAAGAAATACATCCCAATGGGTCGGTCCGACTAAAAACATTGCAGGGCCTGGTATTTCGGAAGCTTGTTAATGGAGCCCGACTTAAACGATACAAAAATTGAAAAAAAAAAAAAAATCATATACCGGTCTTAACTGACCACCAAAAACCTATAAAAAGATACAAAATTCCAAAAATCAAAAACCGTACACTCATAAACCATCATCATGACAGCAACTCACCCCTCCGACAACCGACACCATTTTCATCGACCATCCTCATCGACCAACCATGCCGACCGTATCCACCACCGACATCGACCGTCGACCTCGAGAGTCCCATCACACATTAATGGCCTCGAGCGCCGAACTAGATCTCCCAAATCGCACTTGAGTATTGCAGTTGGACTGTCCAGTCCGCCATTAATACAACCAGTTCGACACTCCAACCCAGCCGCGCCTATAAATAATGGACTGCCCAAGGTTCATTCACCACACCCCTTACATACAGAGCACTCGTATTCCCCGTCGACCAAAACCCACGAACCCTGTTACCAGTTTGACCGATCAGACCAGTCCGACGATATGGCACCTAAACTCACCCGCACTGCGGCCAAGGCAAAGGAATTCCAGACACAAGAAACACCTTTGGTTCAAAGATTGAACCGTATCAAGAATGCTAAAGTCCAGGAGGGTCCATTCCAAAAGCTATGGACAGAGATACAAGAATGGAGCTTTGAAGACAGACGCATGACAGAGGCCGCCAAGAAATTCCAGCATAGCAGCATATGTGCCTATGCCAATGCACCCATCATGGTAAGCTTCGGTGGTACGAAGGAAGCAGCAGTGAAGTTTATAATCAGTCGTTATCATAACGGCCGATTCTACTTCGACCGACCCATCGACGTCACCGGGGAGGTTATATCCAAACTCACAGGTTTGTCGAACAAAGGCCACCCTGTCCCTATCGGCATCAAGGAAGGATTAGTCGAGCGACTAACAGGCTCGCCTACAGGGAAAAAATCCAAGGGGTTGATGATTAGTCAAATCAATGCCCGCACGCCACAGATTGTGGCTAAAATCATAGCCATCACTCTCACCTTAGAAGGTCGAAGAAACGACCTTAAATTGGAGATGCTGGAGGCCGTCGACACCATTGCTACAGACGGACACATCTACAACTGGGCCGACTATGTCGTCGACCTAGTTAAGACTATCTGTGAACGCTGCCACGAGACAGGAGGTATTATTAAATTTCCCTCCCTTATCATTTGGATTAACATGTACCATTTTTTCCTGGAAGGCAGTCCAACCTTCAAGGAGCTGACCATCTTTCACATGCACAGGTTCAAACCTTTTTCCCAGAAAGGAACCGTGTATGAGTTATCACAAGGCAAAGTGTTCCTTGAGAACTGGTTTCAGCAGCTCAAGGTTCGCACGATGAGGTGGAGGGTGCCCCAGAACATCCGACGAAACCTCCCTGCTCAATCCCATATACAGCTAGAACTGGACCATACAGCAGTATGGTACATGCGAGGTCAGGACCCAAAAGCACAAGACCTCGACTTTTATCCAACAGTCGAACAGATCTTTCGGGAGCTAAGTCGACAGGCAGGCACAAAGATACCAATACCAGAAGCTACCAAACAGGTCGACTTCTCTATAGTCGAACCTCTTACCGACCAAGAGAAGGAAGAGGATTATGAACTAAACGTGTACATTAGCACTTTTGTGACAGAAGATACGCCACCTGTGACCACTAGTCGGGTGCACTTGACCGTAAAGCATCCGACTGCACCAGTAGTGGACCCCCCGACAGAGCAACATCAGACACCACCACCAGCACAACAACCAGTACAACAAACAGCTCCTCCAGCTACACAGACTATCAACCCAGCTCAGACCCCGACAGGGGAAGTCGAGGAAGACAACCCTGAATATGCTGTGTCTCGGAGCATTATCAAGAAATTGGCGAAGGAGATAGCCATTGCCAGAAGGAACATCAAACTGCAGAAACATCAGCAAGGCAAAGGTAAGCATAAGCTTGTCCTTGCTGACTCCACCGACGACAACGAAGAACTGGCAGCAACAGCACTCGATATTGTCGAGGATGCCCGAGCAAATAAGGTAACTGTTGAAACCCAGTTTCAACGTTTTGTTGAAGCAGGAGCACCGGAAGGTCGGCCAAAGAAGGCCAAAACAACACCACTGTCTGAAGATGTGGTCGACCTGGTGACGACTCCTCCCCCTCCATCTCCAACTAAAATAGTCGAGGAGCAAGCACCAGTGCAGCAGGCCGATGTTTCCCCCAAAGTCTTTGAAAGAGTTATCCCTGAGGCACTCAGAGCCAGGGCAAGCTTGGACTATGAGCTTAAAGCCTTCTTTGCAACACTGCCTGCACTGTTCAAATCGACGCAGACAATCAGGACAACAACTCCCCTAAAATCACGCAAAAAGACATATGCCCACCAAACAAAAGTATTTACAAGGGTTCGAGAAAGTGGCGATATATCAGGCATTGAACAGACCTTCACTGACTACTGACCGCAAGAAGACATTATGTCTTCCGACCACAGTTCTTCCCCTTCACCACCAGGATCAGGAAACCCACCATCCCCACCTTCACCACCATCATCACCACCTCCTGATTCACAACCAAAACCACCATCATCATCACAGCCGGAGGTGGACATACCACCTCCCCAAACACAAAAGCCCTCGACCACTGAACCAACCCCTCCGACACAAACCCCTTTGACCTCTAATCCACCTTCCACTTCTGCAGGTCCTCGTGACAACCCAATAGAGAAAGCAAAGGACACAACAGAACCTCTTCCTAGACCCACTCAGCTAAGGATTAGCTTACGGGATGCAAGCTCGTTGACCGACTCAGAGGTCGGCCAATTACTCAACACCCTAGCAAAAGAGTCGAAGAGGAGGACGACCAGACTAAGGAAACAACTCAAGGATAAGGAGATAGAAGAAGTCGAAGTAGCCATAGATCGACCTTTGGAGAGGGCATATCAGATATTTGAAGGGATGGTATCGACCATCCAGACACACCTCCAAGAGACCAAAGCAGAACAGAAGGAAGAAACTGCCCGACTGTTGTTGGCCCAACACACTGCATTTTCAAGGGCATACAAGGTCTTACAGGACCATATGGAAGAATCTATTGTCACTGAGGAAGTACTCAGAGATTGGTCGACACACTATGGACAGGTATACCAGCAGACAAGACAAACCAGACAAGGCATCCAAGCTCTAGAATCTCGAAAGTCTACAGAAGCTGAACTAAGGCAGACCGTCGAAGAGCAGATTGTCATGGAAACCAACAAGCTGTAGAAATTAGAACGTGAGGCCCATCAGTGGGTTCAACAGGCTCTACCTAACCTGGAGAAAGTTGACAACCTCTGTCCCCACATAAAGAGACTCCTCCAGGCTGCAGACGAGCAAAATCAAATCTTGGGCCCGACCATGGAAAACATAGCAGAAAACTCCATGTCTGAAAAGATGTCGATCTTGTCAAGTCTCACTACCTTGACCATCGATATCAAGAAGGAATTACAGAGCTGGACCGACTTTCAGCATCAATTGGCCATCACAGCCCCAGCCATCGTCGAAGTATGCGTTCAGCGACGGCCGACAATCCGCCTACATAGTCCTCAATAGGAGCAAGTCTGACGAGTTCGACAGGATTTCAATTTTGGTGCCTCCCTCTTTCTTCGGGACGAAGAAATGTTTTGTTTGTGGGGGAGATGTAGAAGGAGCAAGTCGACATAAGTCGACTTGAACGAAGACCGACTTAGTCGATCAGCTTACTAAGTCGAGGGACCGACTTAGTCGATCAACCGACTAAGTCGGTCGGCTGAGTAAACACAGTGATTAGAGTCTGTTAACTAATAGTCGTGTCGGTTCGGTGAACCGATAGGTAGTTATGATTGTAATTGTTTGTAACCTGTATATATTAGGCTGTTGAGCCTCACAAGAACTCAGTTCAGTTCTTGGCTTTGTACGATTTATTGAGAATAAGATAATCTGTTCATCCTATCTGTTCTTGTCTCTTGTATCTGTGTATATTTCTGTATATTTTTGTATGTATTATTGGTAACCTTATGTGATCCATGAGATTACAACAAAGATACAGCTTACAACAAATACAGAAGGAAACCTGCTGAAGTTCCTAAGGAAGCGGAACCACCCAAGATTCATGATACAACCATGAATGAAGAAACTCAAGAAGAAGATCGAGAATTTGAAGAACCACAAGAACTTGTAGATCCACCTCAGGAAAAGAATCCTCATAAGAGGAAACCTTCTTGGGTACAAGAAGCTATCCAAGGTGTGGAAAGATATGGGGCTCTAGAAGAGAATCACAGAGAAAGAAAGAGGACTAGATCCTGCTCCGGATATGTAGCTCTATTATGTGATTTCATCAATAAAGAACCTTCCAATTATGAAGAAGAAGCAGAACGGAAAGAATGGAAGGATGTTATGATCAAAGAATATCAATTGATCATGAAAAATGATGTTTAGGATGTTATTCCAAGACCAGAAGGGAAGTCTGTTGTGACTTCCAAATGGATCTACAAGATCAAGCGTGCTGCAGATGGTAGCATTGAAAAATATAAAGCAAGATTTGTTGATCATGGTTTCTCCTAGAAAGAAGGAATAGATTATGAAGAAACTTTTGCACCTGTAGCTAGATACACTTCCATCCGATCAGTACTTGCTCTGATTACAGTGATGAAATGGAAGATAAACCAGATGGATGTCAAGACTACCTTCTTGAATGGTGTAGTAGAAGAGGAAGTGTATGTGGAACAACCACTTGGTTTTGGGACACATGACAGGGAGTCTCATGTGCGTAGATTGAAGAAATCCTTGTACGGTTTGAAACAAGAACCAAGGACATGGTACGGCAGAATTGACAGCTTTCTATATAGTTTGGGCTTTACCAAGAGTAAAGCTCCAACCTTTACTACAAGGTTGAATATTGCAACACAGTGATTCTCCTGCTATATGTATATGATTTGTTTGTAACAGGCATGGATGGGTTGATTGATGATACGAAGAGGAAGCTTGCTGCCGAGTTCAAAATGATGTACTTGAGTATGATGCATTATTTTCTAGGCATGGAGGTGTGGCAGAATGCAGATGGAATTTCCCTGGGACAAGGGAAATATACAATAGAGATCCTGAAGAGGTTTGGGATGATGGACTACAAGGATATGGCCACACATATGGCATCGAACCCGATGCTATTGAGTGATGCTTCATCAGAGACAGTTGATGCTATGATGTATCGTCAGATGATTGGGTCCTTGATGTACCTGATGAACATGAGACTAGATATTTGCTTTGCTGTGAACACCTTGAGCCAGTTTCTGATAAATCCGAGACATGGTCACTTGATTTCTGCAAAGCATATTCTGAGGTACCTGAGGGGTACAGTTGATTATGGGCTCAAGTATGAGGTGAATTAGAAGATTAACCTGGAGGGTTATGCTGATTGAGATTGGGCAGGCAGTGCCATCGATAGGAACAACACTTTAGGGTGTTGCTTCAGTATAGGTTCAGGTGTGATCTCTTCATTTAGCACGAAACAATCATGTGTGGTACTGAGTACAGCTGAAGCAGAGTATGTCGTATCTTGTTCAGCTAGTTGTGAGGCAGTATGGTTGAGGAAGCTGCTATCTGATTTATTTGATCTCCAGTTGGATGCTACTTGTATATATTGCGACAACCAGAGTTGTGTGAAGTTGTCGGAGAACCCGGTGTTCCATGACAAGTCGAAGCATATCAAAATAAAGTATCACTATATCAAGGATATGGTGCAGAGGGGAGGAGTAAAGCTCTAGTATGTTGTGACAGAAGAACAAATAGCTGATGTGTTGACGAAGCCATTAGCCAGAGTGAAGTTTGAATACTTTAGGGAGAATCTTGGTGTTCTCCAGATCAAGGTTCCTTCCAAGGGTAAGTGATAGTTCATGAGCCATTCTGATATTGTGAGAGGATTGGTTCCTTCCATGGTCAGATGTAAGGGTTGAGCCATTCTATCATGGTTAGAGGATTGGTTCCTTCCATGTCAGATATGAGTACTGATCCATTCATATATGACTGTAGGATTGGTTCCTACATGATCAGATATAAGGGCTATTGCCATTCTTCGAATGGAGCTTCTTGGTGAGGTACCAGGAATACTTGGTCTAGGACTAAGGGCCTTTTTGATACAATTGTAAGATGTATTCTTATATGATCAGATGTGAGCACATGGCCATTCTGATGTGATTGAGGGATGTGTTCCCACTTGATCAGATATAAGGGCTGTTGCCATTCTTGGAATGGAGCTTCCTAGTGAGGTACCAGGAAAACTCAGTCTAGGACTAAGGGTGATTCTGATATGACTGTGTGATGTGTTCTCACATGATCATATATGAGTGCATGGAAATTATAATGTGATTGAGGGATTTGTTCCCACTTGATCAAATATAAGGGTTGTTACCATTCTCTGGGAGAATAAAGGCACCTCGTCAGTTACATGGAACCCTGAGTGTAAGACTGAGTGCGCTTTTGACATGGTTAGAGGATTAAGTTCCTTCCATGGTCAGATGTAAGTGTTGTGCCTTTTCACAGATGGTAGTAGGTGTGTCCTACCATGCTGGTGATTGTAAGTGTTGTGCCTTTTCACAGATGGTAGTAGGTGTGTCCTACCATCTTGGTGATTGTAAGTGCTATGCCATTTCACAGATGGTAGTAGGTGTATCCTACCATGCTGGTGATTGTAAGTGCTGAGCCTTTACACAGATGATAGTAGATGTGTCTTATCATGATGTTGGATATGAGTGCTATGCCTTTCCACAGATGATAGTAGTTGTGTCCTATCACTACTACATTTCAATCCAAAATCCGACGGTTACTTCCGACGGCGCGTGGATTTCTCTTTTTAAACCTACCAAAAATCACAAAGTTAAATTTTTTTTCTGTAAATGTAACCACCAGCGTCGCTTAAGCGATGGATATTCTCCTAACCGTCGGTTAAGCGACGGCTATTCCCATAACCGTCGCATATCCGACGCTTATGCTAAATGCTTTACATCCAAGCACAATACTTTTTATCAAAGCATAGCGGTTTTTTTTGGAGGGAAGCTCTGATTTTAACTAACCGTCGCATATCCGACGCCTAGTTTTAAATTGAAAATCGTATCCGTATTATTGCCGCGCTTTCCAGTTCACTTGCAAATGCTAAAGATCTTGGAGAGTGGATTGGTGCTACTGCACATGGGCGGGGAGGATGGCGCGAAGCGAGAAGGGCAGGTATCTAACCTACCGGGGGATATCATTAACTAGGGCTCCTCATTTAGGCCCTTCAATGCTCGACAGAGGAGTGCAAACTTTATTAGCTCTGAGCTTAGACCGGAGTAGGAAAAACATAGGCCAAATATTAATATTGTTACCCGGGGAGAAGCGAGGACTGGTGCGGATGTTGGTGACGCTGGGTCGTCTAACATTCAGAAAGTAGACTCTCGAAAGGTTCAATTT
>LPNX010290315.1:10766-99166 GCA_001517045.1 Pseudotsuga menziesii
AAAGATAAAGGAATCAAATTTCTTTGAAAATTGAATCGAAGTGTAAAATTTGAATACATACAGATATTGAAACAATGAAGAGTACATGAATCCTTCCGTTTGAGCAGAAAATGGAATATTGAAACATTGAACACATGAATCGTTTTGCTTGAGGAGAAAATGGCGGTTATGGAACATTGAAGAGATTTATATCAATCGATTGAACTGTCTTTATGCTAAAAATAAACTGTAACACAGCTTTATTCATTCATGAAGATAATGTGTTAGGAGTATGGCCATAATTCCATGGTTTAAATGTTTGTACTTTTTGAAATTTATTAGGGTCTTGTGTTAGGTTTCAAATGTTCATTAACATCTGGATTTGGTATAACAACAAATCTTACATAGTATCAGGCAAATCTTACATAGTATCAGGGCAGAACAGAGGTCTCTTCAATTTCTACTGATAGGTCTTTGTGCTGCTTTTCAAATGTTGATCAACATCTCCAAATTTTGATGTAACCACAAACTTTATATAATTTATTCCTCATTCTAAACTGTTGCACATGTGAAAATGAATGCATTCATAGCATCTTAATGAATCCATTCATAACATTTTCTTTTTCTGCTATATGTGAAATTGGAGTTTATGATTCGGTGAGAGAAGTCGTCGTGCCGATTTTTGTATACCAAAATCACTGTCTGATGCATTCTCGGCATCACTGCCTTTAACAGTGCAAGCTGTAGCATTCAGCGTCGAGATCGTTACCTCCACCTGTACAGTCACTAGTAACTTAGTAGTACGTTCTCAATAGACATACTTACTAAACAATCCCACAATAATGTAATACCTAAAAGAAGATGCGTAATCCAACTTAAAAACGATTGATACAAATCTTGTATGGGGTCCAGCAGAAGGCCTGCGAGGAGCTCCCTTCAATCCAATTTAATGCCGCCGCATAGTGGCATTCCAACTCCTGTGTCATGCACACCATTACCTTGCCACGAATAACAGCTCCAACGACGTGACAATGCAATAGAATCCATGAACCAGCAGTTGAATCATCCCTACACAGCCATAGATTGGGTTGAAGGAAGCGCCCCGTCAGCTCTAGCCTCTTTCCAGTTATAGAAACCCTAAATCTTCGTAATGGGTTGAAGGAAGCGCCCTAGCTTCTTTCCATTTATAGAAACCCTAAATCTTGATAATTTTACCAAAACTTTCCTCTTTCTGACAGTATAACGATACACAAAGGCAGAGCCTTAAGGAAAGAATGTAAGATAACGCCATAAAGAACTCAATACTAACAGAATTACAGAAACATGTAAAATCTCGAACCCCAAAAGCATGCGACATCACGCAGATACAGAAAACCAACATAACAAATTTTGTCACATTCTAAAGCAAACCACAAACATTTTGAAACCTGAAAACTCCTGAACGTAAACTATGAAGTACGAGAAAAATGAGATAAACCTGGAAAACTCCTAAACGTAAACTATGATATGTGTGAAAAGATTAGAGATTTATAATAAAATCAAGAAAATTAACACCATGGTTGCTTGTTGTGAAGAAAGCATCCAACTCGGGACTGTGATATCTTGTTGAGGCATGATCCCGGGAAACAGCCTAACTCGAAGAAGGCTTCGTGCCAAACTTTCATGGAAAAAAGAAAGAGTCTCGATGGGTTTATATAGACAAAGTCCACGATATGAAGATGGCAATACAGCTGTTCTATAATTAATTAGCTTTGATCGAAGGAAGATTAAGTGCAATGCAAATGTTTTGATCAGAATGATAGCTTCTTTGAAACTAGCAATATGAAAAAAGGCCTGGCTAATGAACGCATGCATCAGAACCAGAATCCGATCCCTTTCATTATGGGCGTACGAGCAGTACAAGGCCCGAAATCCAGTTCAAAGATTTGGTCCATTGAACTGTAAAATGAAATTCAAACACCCACATCCTTTTGTCAGGAACGAATCCTACAATGAGTGTCTGTGTGGTGTTGTTCTGTATGTTGATTTTGTTTTGATGTGATATTCGAATCTCCACTGTTTCAGCCTCGATAACTGTTCTATACCTTGCATTTATTTTAGTTTGTCCTACCATCTTCTTCAAATCCCTATTTTATCAGCGGTATGCTCGAAGTAGTAAATTTGAATTTTATTAAACCGCAAGTAATGTTCATCTTCAAGTAACTTTTATCTTCTTATCATGGCGATTCGAACGAGTAAGTTTTTTAGTTACTAAATCAAAACTTGTAAATGCTGGTAAACATGCAAAATTAATGTTGGTAAACATTTAAAACTAAGTCCATAGCACCATCATCTCAATGTAGCTATTAATCTATATTATATTTTTAAATGTATAGTACCATCATCTCAATGTAGCTATTAATCTATATTATATTTTTAAATGTAGGGATGTAATTGCCAATACTTCTTGTAATTTTAACCAATTACTATCAATTAAGATAATTAGTTAGTTAATTGATTAGTTGAGTTGATTATATTGAGTAAAATTAGTAATCCATAGTATATATCTATGGTTTTGCTGTTATATAGACTTATAAATACTTGTCTTAATATTGAGAAGGCACCCAAACAATCAATATACCCATTATGTTTTTTTCAAAGCCTTTATTATCTCGTCTAATCTTTAACCATACTTAACAGAACTTTCTTAAGATTACTGAAGTTATGACCAATACTCCAAACACCACTCTGACCTAACTAAGGGAATTGAAGTTAAGACTTGAGCTTTAATACCATATAAAATTACAACTAAACCACCTAACTAAGGGAATTGAAGTTAAGACTTGAGCTTTAATACCATATAAAATTACAACTAAACCTGCACAGAATGGATATAGATATGGAAACAACAAGGATAAAATTATAAGCTGGAATTGAAAATTATCAATATAGGCTGTCAATCAATAAATAATGACAGGAAAGTTTTATCTACGCATGTACATGCACTCTTTGTGAGTTTAACTGAAACTGTAGGGAGTGAGTTAGCTCGGGAGCAATCCTCCCCCCATCCCACGGAGGAGGAGCAAAGTCAACGCCAATGAGGGAGGATTGCTCCCGAGCTAGCTTACTCCAAACTGTAGAGCGCGCTCACCAGATGTGCATCTGGTGCATGTACATGCAAACATCCAATAAAATCAGAGAGAAGTCCATGAATACAGTCGAGCATTCCAAACAAATGGCTAAGGACAATTCTGAAGGTAGCATAGTTCCAACTTCCAACCTATAAATTACATTGATCGTCCAATCGATGTTGGTAGCAGTTAGCTTTGAAATAGAAATTAACATCTCTTAACATAAAATAAGATCTATTTAACGGATTCAAGGTTCATATAAATTAATGTTGATTAGTGTTTTAAAATCGTTTTAAATTCTTATTTCAATAAAACTAAGGAGTCGAGATCGCTTTATCGCTTTATCACGTGTTTGTGTCGTGGGTTTGAACCAAGAGCATCCACTTTTCATACAAGATTCTTTGGTGGCAAGGTAGTGGATAAGCTTTCCCGTGGTCCTTTACTATGGTCCTTATTGCCCCCTCCACATCAATCCCTACCCTTCTTTATGGACCTAAACTTATATATAAGGTTATTTATAAAACAAAATTGAACCCGTGTTGAATACTAGGGTAGAGTACAAGTGAGAGGAAGCCCGTGATCTTGCCAACCCATGAGCACTCGTACCACGTTATAAAATGGAGCAAATCTCTTTGTTACAAGTTGCATTTATGTTGATGGACAAGATACGATCAACACCGCACTTGACACATCAACAACGATCATATTATCATTATTGTATGGCATCCTACGATCTTGCCATGTGGTTTTTGATTATTGTTCTAAGTTCCCTTCACCATCTTATTATGTGTCGTTTTCCACATTACTAAAGTTATAGAAATAAATCAATGAGTCTAGTGGCTAACTACATGTAATTTCAAGTAAATCATGTGTTTTATTATGTATGTATAATTTATGATGGACTATATTTATTTTATTTTTATTTTTTTTCATTATATGTTTGTTAATCTTAGAAGGTATTAGAGCTAAAGTTAGAAATCATGAAGATTTTGTCAATTTTAAAATTGGTTGCGATGAGAATTCTCACATAACTAGATTGTATTTGCTACAAATATTCATTTGCATAATTATGACAAAGTTTGTTTTTTTGGCCTTAAACATGTTGAACTCTCTTTATGGATACGTAGATTTACAATTCAACGGAGAAAATCTATGAATCCATGATGTTGAGATCATGGAATTACATGGATGAAGTGGATCTAAAGATTGGTTGATTGGTTTTGAAAAAGAGAAGTACCTAGTAAAGGGAGTAATGACACTGATGGTGGAGTCACTCTGAAACAAAAAAAAAGTCACTTTGGGGCTGAAAATATTTATTATATGTAAATCACTATACAACTGTAAGACATAGTTAAGTATGCATATCATTGGTAACTCACCATTAACGTCCAAACATAGACCTAGGTGATAGGGGGCATGCGAGATTCACATCGTTTAAAACTTTGAGGAGGTTGGTGATTACCCCAAGTCATTGAGCTAGTCTTGTTTTAAGTCAATGCAGGTGTTTTTTGGGCCCACTGTTTTGGTATCATATGGTATTGTGCCTATAGGATTGCATTTAATCTTGGTATACTCCATTATAATAGGAAGTAGAGGTGAGTGATGAAGGCTCACTTGCTTCGATGAGCCATATTTGGTCAAAGGAACAAATATATCTTTGCCTAATATTTCGTAAGGGTTTTCCAAGGTAAATCATGTGTTCTATTATGTATGCATGATTCATGATTCACTTTTATTGCTATGATTATTATTTTTAATATTTTTCTTTTGCATTAATCCTAAGAAAATTAACTGCTTAAACCATAAAGATACAAAAAGTCATTTTTTTCCATTCGTTAATTCCTTTAATACTCATCTACCACTTTCTATAGTAAGCTAATATATAGCATATTTGAAAAACCCAATATCACAAGATGAAAAAACCCACTCAAGTTGTCTCACCTTGGTTTGGTTTGACGCCATCTATTTAAAATCATGTTCTTTGGTCTATAAATCTATGTTTGATATCCTTGGTTTGGGGTTGTTTTTCATGGTTATTTTGGATTTTTCTATATTATGGTTGTTCATACCTTTAATGGTGAGAGCTTGATAAGCATCTGAGCTTGGGAAACCATGAATGTCCTGCTATATGAATGAAATTTGTGCTTGAAGCACTGTGATCTTGTATGTGTTTATAGTAATCCCGAAAAACTATGGTGTAGTTCCTCTGTGTCCTCTACCTGGCTTTGTCTTGCACTTGCACATAAATCCTGATGGTGAATCGTGATATCTCGATAGCCTAGGGGGTTTGGATTACCATTGAACCTCATAGTGGGGTGGAAGAGGAAGTTTGTGGTGAGGAATAGAGTTTTGGATTCTCAAACTTATACTTAATCTATTCTTGAGTGTGTTGTGGATATGTGGCCTCAGCTTGAGGGTGGTCTGTCAAAGTGAGATCTGGCTTGGTAGTTCCAAAGCCTGGGTGGAACGTGGCCCAGATGATACAAGTTATGCATTGATGAGATTAGTGATTTATATCATGTTTATTTAATTTAATTGGATATCATATGATTTATTTATGGATGCACATGAAATGTTTGATGAAACATATGAGTTATTTGTGGAAGAAATTTCTCACAGAATTCAATCTATTTATGCAAGTAAATTTTATGAAAGAATTGGAAACTAGTTTTTGGGATTTTGTGCAAAAATTGTTTAAGGAAATAATTATTTGGTACCTCTCCTAATGAACTTATATCTATTCCCCTTTTCATTATATAATGTGTATTTTGATTGTACATTAACTTCATAAAGGTGTAATACACTTCTATTTGATGCTTCTACCTTTTATTAAGAAACTAATTCTTCGATCATAATGTTTGACATAGTTTGGAGACGCACATGAAGTGTTTGTAAAAAGGTTTAAATGTTCATTTTATATTTATGTCTAATAAATAATCTTGAAATGTGTGTGAGAATGTGAGTAATATTTTTGGTAGTGTTGGGGAAATGTTTATCGAAATTCTAGGTCAATTCCCAATTTCTAGTCCCTTCAATGGAATTGTTTTGAGAAGGCTTGTGACTTTGCATATGAAGTGTTTGACAAAATGTTTGGATGAGATATACTGTAATCTCCCTAAAATTCATAAATAATTTTCTTTTTTTTGTACGGTTAATAATACTGCTAAGATCTAAGGCACATCTATACTTAACTTCAAAGTTATAAAATCTTAATAGGAACTATACCTATGTTCATGTTCTCTTTGTATTCTCGTATGTTTTCTATTTGCGATAATGTTCATTGTCACTCTTTTATATAATGATGTACTTGTATATTGATGTCTTCTATCTTGTTTAATGATGTTCTGATATTGTTTATTTATGTTAGATACTTGCTATGCTACGTAGTTCTTTTTATTTACTAAATGACAAGGCTAACTTAAAACTGCATCTCTAGGGGAGGAGTGGCTAGATTTTACCTAACGAATCACTCGAAAAGGTAAGGAGATCCTACAGTTTTGGCTTACTTAGCTCTCATGAACTAATGCATGATGTATCCATGATTATTGAACGTGTCCCATTGCTAAGACTATGTTGTAAGTGCATAAAAGAAAAAGAAACAAGGCCTAGCACCTAGAAGAAAATGTTATAAACCCTAAACACTAAGGGGTTGAGTTGTTGGTATAAAAACTTACCCAAAAGAAGAAAATCACCTAAAACTATAGGGAAGGGAATAAAGATCTAATCCATAGTGGATGATTTGATGTCGCATTAAAAGAGCCCATGTGAAGGTTGCATGGCTTCCTCCACGCTGGAATCAATCTTAAAACCCATTGCTAAGGTTTCAATTCCTCCTTTTTGCATGTGGATTTCATTGGAGAAGGGAGAAAGCTCCATTGCTAGTATTTCACAGGCAGAGGCATGGTCACAACATTTATTCGAATTGTTTGGTAGGTATGCAAAACAACTCCGTGGTTTATAATTATTACACATTCGTTTCGGTATTTGTTTATAGCATACTTCTGATGCACTTCTGGTTTTCGTTGAAGGTTTCGATGGTGGAGCAACTTACGACTGTGGTAGTGAGAGGGTCGTCAAGAGAATGCCTATTAAGCCCATACGAAAGTTACTTAAAACATCTATTTGGTTGTTTATGGGTTTTGAAAAGACTGTGGGGTTCTCTGCTTGTAGTTCGTAATGGCCTCCCACTTGGGAAATGTCAGGGTTTTGGGATATAACGAAACTCATACTTAATCATAAATTTGGGGTTTTTTATGATTTATGGCCCATTCAAGCATTTATAATGTGGTGACGACTAGGGTAAATTTATCCCATTCATATAAAACCTTATGTTTGGATTTTCATTGTGGTTTTTTGTTTTTATGTTCCTGACTCTTCGTTGGTTTAATTTATGAAGTCGGAGTTTAAGGTTTACAACCTGGGCAGACTTTTAATGGTGATAGTGATATCTTAATGGGTGCTCTGTTAATGGGATTTTGAACTTAGTGTTTTCCTTTAAATTGGAGCTATGTGTAATCAAGAGCGTAACTGACAAATATGGTTTTATTATTTAATTAATTTATTTTGGCACATCATTGTCGAGAGCACTGTATTTAATTTTAATATGAGGGTTTTGAGAGATCAGTGCCATTTCTATCAATGGCGCTATGGTAATGCTTACTTGTAATATTACTTGAATATCGATATAATTTGGGTTTATGCTCGCATTGTATTCTATGAAATGTTTAGCATTGATGGGTTTTTTTTTTACCTCAGTTAGTTGTTTTCAATTTGATGTTTTCACTTCTATATAGAAACAAAGGGAAAATCCCTAGCTTTGTTCTTTATTTAATTCTTTGATAATTTCCTGACTGTTGTTTATTATACATTGTATCGAAACGTTGATTTTGTTTTTGTATCGTAACAGAGGGGAAATCCCTAGCTCTGTTCAATATTTATATTTTTGAATGTGTTTTAAACATTGTTATAATGTCATTGCTGCAAGTGTAAACCTATGGTTTCGACGGTGGTTTCGTCATGGTAATCTTATCCTGTGTGTGTGGATCGGTTGATATACTGTTTGTTTAAATATTTTAAATAAATAAGCGTTCACTTCTATCCAACTCTTAGTTTATGGGATTCGATGGTTGATCTTATCATTATGTTTGTTATTTATTAAAAAATGTTTTTCATGATACTAGTCAATGTTTATGGGATTTCGATGATGAATTTTAGGTATGGCATGAATGTAGTCCAACCAACTCTTAAGTGGTTTCGATAGTGGGTTGGTTATACCCTGGCGGTGTGTAAATAATGGTTTAATAATTTATGGTTATTTTAAATGGGATTTGAGCCGACAATATGTATGTTTTATGGAATACCATCGTGGTCCCGGAACGTGTGTGTGTGTGTGTGTGTGTGTGTGTGTGTGTGTGTGTGTGTGTGTGTGTGTGTGTNTTCACGATTATGTGTTATGTTTAGCGTGTAAAAGGTTTGGTTAATGGATAGTTAAATGATATCGTGGATGAATGTATAATTGATTTAATTCATTTTAATGCTTTTAAGCAGCAAGTACTACACCTACTTTATGGTGGATTTGGACACCAAGGGATTTGATCCCGAGTCCATGATTTTTGTTTAAAATTGGTCTGTAAATTGTTTACTTTAGTTGATGTTTCATTTATTAGAAGATGACTATGTTTATTTAGATGACATGTCCATCATTGTTTAATAGTTTATTTTTGTGGTTGGTTTAATTGGGTAAACCCTTGTGGTTACCGTGTAATGTTATACTAAGAATTTTGTTTGCAAAGCTAAGTTTAAACCCTGCATATTGATTTGATTAAGTACTGATTTTTTAATAATCTAGTTTCAATAACTGACCTCCAACACTAGCTTTTCTTGGTTGGAGAAAGTGTTTGCTTTTGGAAATATGTCTCTGCCCTATCTTAATGAAATGCTTTAATAGATCATTTATAATGTTATTGGGATATAGGGTTTATATGTATGGACTCAATACTGTTTTCTATTTTTTGAGAACAGTTTGATTAGTAACTTTATCAGGACTAAATGGTAAATCTAGTCTAAACCCTAAAACACTATAGAAGTTTTTAAAACTAATTTAACACAAATCTCATAAGAAATTTATCCAAAAATATTTATAAGGATTTAAACTAACATTATATTCTAACTAATATGACTTCCTAAAGAATTTATTCATAATGATGATGCGTGAATTACAACTCTCAATACAAAACTTAGTGGTTGTAATCCCAACCTATAGATATAAACAAAATAGATATAAGAGCTGAATATATGAAATCTCTTACCTGCAATTATACAGCTTGAATTGGCTTAAAAAACTGCACACTTCCACACCCAAAATTAATAAAAACACTCTTTACTTCTAACCTTAGGAATGATAACCCAATGACCTTGGAACTTCCACGCTCCTCCCCACCATGACCCAGAATCGTTCTTGGTTCTCAATCGGATCCCCCTGAGCTGGCTCCAACATGAAAGTGATCTAGAACTCCTAAGGGTGAGGTTGCTATTGTTTGGAAATCATGCTCTATTTTCTTAGAAACGCTTGGTTTAGAAAATGCTCTACAAACCCAGCTAGGAATAATAATTAGATCCCTAAGACTTCTCTTGGATTTGTTTTCATATGTAATCTTTTGGAAAAAAGGGCAGTTGGTTTAAATTTAGTTAAATCAAGAATTCACTATCTTCTTGAAAATAATCTTTAGTGACTCTAACTCTGGTAGATTGGCAATCTAGTGAAGTAATCCCTATAGACTCCATTGAAGGATCCATGGAACACTTACTGGAATCGTGCAATAAAGGAATAGTATTGGGCTTTAGGATATCCTATAGGTCTTTTAAAAGACAACATAATTGGATTTATAGCACCTGAAACCAACGAATGAAACTAGAAAACTCCGAATCAGACTCAGATATCATGTTCCACACGGATACTTCACAAAAATAAACTTTATTCCTATATTGCTTTTACATAAAAAGATTTTAAAATACTAGAATTTGATTAAAAGAGCTTCTGAAACTTATAAGCAGTAAGAGATGATACAAATAACGCGTTGGCTCTGATACCAAGAGATATTCCAAGAACGAAACGCAGGAACACCAAACTTCGGATGATATAATTCCTTCAATACAGACTCAAATATTGCTTGTTCGTCTTCAGAGGTCAAAGATCATCACAAGCACACACTGGAATTAAACAGAGTTTCTGATCCCAGATTATCACACTAAGTGTAGAGGGAGAGCATACGCTATTGGTTTTACAGAATCATTACAATTGAGATCAGTGCTTTTGATCCCAACTGATCGCTCGAGGCGCAGAGGGAGAGCATACACAATGCTCAACACACTAACAAAATGCAGAAAGATTACTAGACTCAGAAGAACATAGTGTCCAAATGAGATGAGGAACACCTTATTTATAGAATTTTACCCGATAAACTAGTGACCCGAAACTTACACCTAACGGTAAAAAGACTTGATTCGTATCTCATGGTAGTGGATCAAATCGCACCTTTTGTTGAGTAAGTCACCCAACCCATGTCAAAGAATCTACGGACTGACAATAGACTGATATTTACTGACAATGGACTGGATTTTTTCCACAGTGGAGCTACTGTTAGCAGTCCACGACGCTTTCCATTATTCATTGTCATGATTACAAATACATGGGTTTTCCCCACATGTACAACCAATGAATCTATCGAATTCAGAGTCGCTATCTAAACCAAATCCAGTATCCGAAAATAAGCACTTTGAGAAACACTGTTCCACATCGGATCCGATCATGACTTAATTAGGAATGCAACAAAATTCTCCTTGAAACATGGATTTAACTTTAAGGTTTAAATGAATTCTTCTTGTATGAATTTTATGATCTAAGAGGCAGCCATTTTTGTCCATTCTTCTGAATTTCTGCTAAGTGAAAACAAGGGGTTCAAGAGGAGAGTAAGATCCTCCAAGATGTCACAATTTAAATTTAAACCACATATGATTGTGGTGTGCTACGATTATGTTTGCTTGAAGATGTAGGATGAAATTTGCACGTTGTTGAACCCAATCTTTTCTTGGAAATAATTTTTCAAGGAAAACTTCTGTCCATCTGGAACATTGTTGTTGCACCAGTGTAGAAGGATCTCCACAAATTATTATTTCTCCATGTTCTCTGTAGAACTACAATATGAAGTTATAACTATTCCATGTTAAAAAGTCTGGACTGATATCCACATAATACAATTCTCATCCATCTGTATAAGCTGTGTCAACCCAAACGTGATTAAGCTGCTGAAGCTGGTACATGGAATTTTCTAAGCCTTTAAAGGCTTGTTTTTCCCATCTCTCCAATATTTGCATTTTCAGAGGAGAGGCATTTACTTTTTGGATCAAAGAGAGTTCCAGATACTTATCTGCTTCCTTTTTGCTGGCGCAATTCAAAAAATATTCTCTTTCTTCTTCTGACAAGGGATCATTGAAGATACGAAGCTTAGATTTTTTGTTTGATGAGCTGGATGCTCCATAGCCAAACATGTTGAGGCTGGGTTTCTCCTGTAATTCTTCTCTGGTTATCATATCAACAACACGATTTAAATATCTTGGTTTATATACAATTTCAAAATCAAAGTTTTGCAACCAAAAAACCATTTTAGAATCCTAGAACTATTTTCTGCCATAAGATTTTCATTCTTGAATATACCAGGCATTATTTTCAGATCTGTTCTAACACTGAACTTGACAGGTTTTAGATAAAGCTTGAAATGGTTTACAGTCTTTTTGACTGCGAGGATTTCCTTGTGACTTGACGGATAATTGATTTCTGCATTTTTGAATGCTCTTGAAGCATAGCCGTAGATTTCTTCTTTATCTCCATGTTTTTCTATGAGAACACCTCCCCAAGCTTTATTGGAGGCATCTGTTTCAATCACCATTTGACCAAAACCTTGTGGTAGTGAGAGTGGAGGAAGCTGTTTTTCTTTTTCTTTGATTTGGTTTAAAGCATCCATCATATCTTTATTCCATCTTGAGGGATTTTTCTTTAGTCCTTGCTGCAGCATATGAATGTCATCTTCCCGTCCTTTGTAGAATGGCCTAACATAATTTAGGCTTCTCAAATATATCTGCAATTGAACTTTTTCCAAGATCTGATCAGGAAAGTGAGCAAAAACCTTTAGGACATGTTCTTGAAGGATGACATGTCCTTTACTTATTTTATATCCTAAAAATTCAATGTCCTTTTTTCCAATTTCCGTTTTGGATTTTGACAAAACAAATCCATGTTTGAAAACCAAAGAATAAAATTCTTGAAGATGTTTCAAATGTTCCTGCAAATTGTTGGAACAAATAAGAATATCATCTATGTACACTAATGCCCATTTATTTTCTCTAAAGATGTCTTCCATTCTTTTCTGGAATTATGGTGGTGCATTATTAATGCCAAATGTAAGGACCTTCCACTGATACTGCCCATGAGGAAAAACAAAGGCAATTTTGTACCTGTCTTTTGCTTCAATTCCAATCTGGTAAAAACCAGACTTCAGCTCAAACTTGCTAAAAATTGTGCATCCTGCTATTCTTTGCAGCAGACTAGATATATCAGGCAGAGGGTAATGGACTAGTTCAAGGAATTTGTTCAAGGGTTTAAAATTCACAACCAGTCTAGTTTTTCCTTTTTTTATCTCAGAGTTTTTATTGACAACAAATGCTCGACATGCCCAAGGGCTCTTAGAGGTTTCTATAATGTCTTTGTCTAAGAGTTCTTTGATTTCATTTGCACATAATTCTCTTTCCAAGGGAGACATAAGGGCAGGAGAGGATTTTTGAGATTTTGGTTTTTCTAGGGGGTTAAAAGGTAAGGAGACAAAGTATTTTTCCCTGGTCCAAAATGCATTAGGTGACTTTGAGGTGCAATCCTTCTCTAGTTTAGAAGAAATTTTCGTAGAGGGCAGACTCTTTATGCATTTCTGCATAGGCGATGCATCTTTCCACTTTGAACAGTTCTGCAAGACTAAGAGTGGGGTTAGATTGGGGAACATGATTCTTACATTTGAAAGAAGTAGAAATATTATAGAGGGGTGGAAACTCTTCTGCCATTTATTGTACAAGAAAAAATCATATTGTGCTCATCAACTGTAATGGGGCTGACTTTATGCAAGAAGGGTGATCCTATGATGCAATCTTATTTTAGGTCGTCTAGCCTATTGAGATGTAGAACTTCTTTTATTCCACTAATGCTTATTGGAAAATATGGAACTTGTCCTTTGAGCTGTACAGGATTTCCTTCAATGGATACACCATGTTCGTTTGTTTTTTCACAATAAAAGTATGGTATAACATTTCCTTTTTCCAAATTCATTTTGAAACCTGAATCTATCATACAATCAAGCTCATAAGATTTGAATTCAGATAGGAAAAACTTTATTTTAATGAAATATTTAGGACCAGTGAATAGTCCTAGAGATCCTAGTGATGGCTCATCATTATGGCAGTCTTCTGTTCTTGAATAACTAGTGTGCTGAGAATGTTTTGGACTTTCAGTAGTTTTTGGTGACTGTAATGCTTCAGCATAGACTCTACACATTTCTTCATCAGAGGAATGGTCTCTTTCTCTTATTGTTATTTCAAGAATTCTTTTCAATTCCTCTATTTCTTTTACTAGTTTTTTTAGGGAATTCTGCTTATCTTTGATCTGTAGTCTTAGCGAATTTTCTTTATCTTTTCTAACTTTTATCTATCCTCATGATGATCAGGATAGCCTTTTTATAAATTTGCAGGCTGGTAGAATGCTGGATTCTTGCTAATTTTTGTAGAGATAGAATTCTCTTTTTTCTTCTGAAACGTTTTCTTTTGCTTTTCTTCTTGTTAAAAGATTTCTGTTTTCATCTTTTAGATCTTGCCTTTTCATATATTGATAGACTGGGGTCTCAGACAATTCTTTGTCAATTTCAACAATGCTAAATTATGAGGAGACCTTATGTGGGTTGGAAGAGAACATATAAAAACTAAAATCAGGAGGACCAGAGCAACCTCCTAAATTTGTTTCTTCATCAGAATCGGAAGAAGAGGAGTCAGATGAGTCTGGAGCAAATTTATCTAGGGAAGTGTTAGAATCAGAGGAATCTCCTTCTTTTGGTAAGAAGACAATTTCACCTTCAAGGTAGTCTCTTGCTGCACACTAAGCTAGATCCCACCAGGATGGATCCAGGTCTTCTTAAAACATGGCAGCAAGTCTAGGCTTTTTCTTTTTATTTGGGCATTTGTTAGCCCAGTGACCCTTTTCCCTGCAAATGAAACATTTTTCTTTATCTGCAGGTTCATATATTTTCTTAAAGTAGGCTTTCTTTTGAAATCTTATTCCTTTTTAATGCTTATATCCTTTATTTGGATGAAATCAAGGTGCACTAGTATATTTGGGCTGCTTTTTCTTCTTACAACTACATGAATCATGCCCCGAAGTGTCCTCGATTGTGGGCACCACACCCCCAATCTGGCATTTTTTCAATATCTTTACAAAACCCAAGGAAAACATTGAAGAGTGTTGCTTGAAATATTTAGCCATTCTTTTCTCCAAACAATGTTCTTGCCAAATTTCCATGATGAATCCATGCAATTGGGAAAGGGAAAGACCTGATGGAGGGATGTTTTTATCATTAATATGTTGTTCAATAACATCGGGAACATGGCCAGGAAAGGTTCTCAAGTAATATTTCAGATATGCGGGCTTATCAACATTGCCAGAAGAAATCAACAATTTTTGCATATAGCAAAAATATTCTCCACTCTTATTTAGGTCCTAGATTATGGCTGACATAAATAAAGATGCAAGATGTTCATAATCTTCATTTTCATCAGGACCATAGATTTCTTTACCAAGGGAAGTAAGAATTTGTTGGCCCGCATCTTCTATATTGAACATTTCTTCTCTGGATTCTTGGGGAATCCAACGCCACCATTCTGAGGCTAGCCTTGAAAATACTGCAACCAGCTGGATTACTAGTTGTTGGCCAGTTACTGTATTGTCCCGTGTTCTTTTGTACAAGACCCAATTTGGTATAAGCTTGATGGCAGATCTAATTTGGGCACGGGATTGACATTGTATGTTCAACACAGGTTGATCAGGCATTTGGGAGATTAAATTATTCATCCCATTTATTCCGAAACTAAGGGAATGCGGTATTGACGAAGGAGAAGTGTCAAGAATATCTGACATTTTAGTATCAAATGGAGGGGGAGGACCTGTTATCTGAGGATTAGTATGACTTTGGTCGTTTGGATTTGAAGATCCAAGATTTTCTCTTTTTGGGATTCTGAATGCCAATAAATATTTATCTGGGAGGGCATTTGGCATCTATTTGAACTGGGAGACCATATTTTTTAACTCATGAATATTTTCTTGATCTTCTATTTCTTAACCTAAAAGGAATTATGGTCTTCGGTCATCTTCTTGGATACTCATCATTCCAAAAGAGTATCTTCTTTCATGTTTGACTTTATGACCTTTAGCTGCAAGCTCTAATGCAGTTTGGCTTACATGGCTCTTTTTACTATTTACATTTTGTGTTCTCACCATCATTTTTCTTTGGACATATACCCTTTTTTCTAATTTCTTGCTTGCTAAGATAATAGTAGCTTTTACTTCTTCTTGTCTTGCAAGCAAGTGATCAATTTTAGCTTTGAGCAAGGCAATATGCTCTTTTTTTGTCTGAGCTTTTTGTTTGAGAAGTAAAATATATGTGGCATGAAGTCTCTTTTAGAAATACCATCATGAGAAAACTGTTGAAATGGAGTATCGGGAAGATTTCTTCCTGGGTGGAAGAAGGTGTCACCTTGTGGGTTTGTGGAGGTGAAAACAAGGCCACTTCTAGGGAGAGACATCATGTACAAACTGACTCCTTTCTTTCTGAGTTTAAGTCTCTCAAGAAATTTTTGGCAGGAAGGGCAGTCTGCATGCTGACCTTTATGCACATTGTTATGAACGCTTGAGAATGAAAGACGAGAAGAAGAAAAGGGTTCAAACATGGTTGATATTTCAGAAGTATTATTTACAGAGGAGGATTTTACAAGAGGTGGGGCAAACTGAGGAGAGGGAAACCCTTCAGGAAATTTAAAAGAGTTTGAAAATCTGTCAAAGACAAGGGGTTTAGGGATAGTAGTTCTTGGTGTTCACGCATTTTGGTCTTGGCATATTTCTTGGTATCAGAGCCAATGCGCTATTTGTATCATCTCTTACTACTTGTAAGTTTAAGAAGCTCTTTTAATCAAATTACAATCTTTTAAAATCTGTTTGTGTAAAAGCAATCTCAGGATTGAGTTTATTTTTGTGAAGTATCCGTGTGGAATAACTGTGATATCTGAGTCTGATTTGGAGTTTTGTGGTTTCAGCTGTTGGTTTCAGGTGCTGTAAATCCACTTTTGTTGTCTTTTAAAAGACTTGTAGGATATTATAAAGCCCAATACTATTCCTTTACTTCCTGATTCTGGTAAGTGTTCCATGGATCCTTCGATGGACTTTGTAGGCCTTACTTCACTAGATTTCCAATCTACAGAACATACCACAGTTTCTTTGACTGAAAGAAGATCTTCCTTTCAGAATCCTGGAGCTTTGTCATCCATAATCACCATTGATGATACAATACCTTCCTCCGAATGGAATCTTCCTGAAATTTTACCCTCTGAGGTTTATAAAATGAAGTGGTGGCAGTATAAATCCAACATGAAAATTAAAATCAGTTCCATAGACATCACCTTCATTGACCAGGAAGAGCCCATTCACATCGATTTAATTGATAAAGAACAAATTGTCTAGGAAAAAAAAAGGTTACAGATATGCGCATCTGGGTGCTGTCAAATTAGGACTCGATTTGTTAGTATGACCCTATATGAATGTTTCTTCTTTATGTTGTGTTTTGGATACCTGTCACTTAGATTTTGCTGATGCTTTAATTGGAGGTTTCTAAGGTCCCTTGAACAATGGCCTGTTTTTTGGTACTATCTTTCCTAAATATTCTGTCAACCTAGATGACCCCTACATCTATGATTTACTAAAAGCTTAAATTCGTCCTCTAGGTTTCAAAATGGATATTGGCTCCAAAATCATTAAGCTTAAATCTCTAGTTGTCATCCACTTTGGAAATGATTCCCTTCCACCTATTACTCCTAAAGTCCATGAATGTTCATGCTTGCTCAGCATGGTAGAAAATAATACGTGTAAAAATTCCACCCCTATCACATTTGAGTGGATTGGCACCAGTTACTCAAAGCAATGGGAGGTAAGATGCAGAGAGTTAAGAGACTATGACAAAAATACGAACCAAGAACTCTCTATCCCTAAACCCCTTGTGTTTGACATATTTTCAAACTCTTTAAATTTCCTGAAGGGTTTCCCTCTCCTCAGTTTGCCCCACCTCTTGTAAAATCCTCCTTTGTAAATAATACTTTTGAAAGATCAACCATGTTTGAACCTTGTTCTTCTTCTCATCTTTCATTCTCAAGCGTTCATAACAATGAGCATAAAGGTTAGCATGCAGACTGCCCTTCCTACCGAAAAGCTCTTGATAGAATTAAACTAAAAAACAAAGGAGTCAATTTATACATGATGTCTCTCCCTAGAAGTGGCCTTGGTTTCACCTCCACAAACCCACAAGGTGACACCTCGTTCCAACCAGGAAGAAATTTTCCTGATACTCCATTTCGACAGTTTTCTCATGATGGTCTTTCTAAAAGAGAGTTCATGCCACATAGATAATTGTTGGCCACTTTTCCTAACTCGCGTGAACTAGGTGCTACGTAGCCCATCAACCCAAGAAATAATTGAGATACTGGCTCGACAGAGCAAGCCCCATTGGCAACACCTACAAAGCAGGCACATTCCCACCCGAGATATCTCTTCGATGGGTAACCATCAAAACCATGTTTCTACGATAGTCGAGGGATTATAGTCCCTTGGCGCACAACCAAGGAGCTTGTAACATCCCCGAACCTCCGACTGGTGAAGAGGACGCTACCTTACACCAAACATCCAGGAAACTAGCTTAATGACCATGAACATACATATAAAAATCGAAATTCTTGAACATACTACATACTAGGACGCATAAACATTCATATACACAGCGAAAGAAAAACCATACATTCCTACAAGCATTCAAAATGTTCATCATATTCATTAAACAGTATGTATGATTGCAAAAGCAGACTAGTAAAGAATACTTATCTTCTCATAACTGCCCCCGCAACCAGCTACGTCGTTGCAACGTTCCACCCAACCATAGGCCAGCATGCTCCTTAATCTCTCAGCAACGCTGCCACCCCCGAGCTGAGCATGATTCCCCAAGGAATAAGGAACTAGCAGGCTTACACATAGCCAAGGATAACAAAACAACCAAGCCAATTCGGTTGGGTTCTCAGGTAAACAACGGATCAGCCAAGCCAACACAGTTGGGTTTATCAAGCCATCTAGGAGTTAGGAAAGGCTAAATGCTAATATGGTGAGCTCATTGAAGAGCCAAGGACACCTACACTAGAACTAGCCTGAATTCTAAGACACCCACACACACCCAACACAAGGAAATCAGTCCCTTCTCTGCTACACAGTCCCTCAAGCCCTGACCTCCCTTCTAGTGCTAATCAGGGGTTGTGGAGAAGAAAGCCAGCCCTCTAGCTCTATCTGTGTGGTTCCCAACCCACCAGGTTTGTCAAGCAAACCAAGCCCTCATCCCCACTCCCAACACAGTCTGAAGACCAACCACTACATCCATGCAGTCAACCAACAATTACAACTTGGATAGGGGAAACAACTCTTGGGTCATTCTTAGCCCTATCGTGGCCAAAACGACTCCATAACAGCCTACAATAGCCCAAAATGTAAAGGTAGACATGACCAACCAACGTGGGGAAACCATAGCCCCTTCTCAACAATGAAGCCACGAGAAATTTACACAGTTGGAAATGGAGGAAGTAAAACAGACCCTCAACCCATGCCCTGAGAAAGAACATACACACTGACCACCAAATGTAGGAAAAATACCCATCCCCCAGCCCCAAACGCTAATGGCCAAATCCGGCACCCCCCCTTCCTCTCTACGCGAGGAACTATGGTAGAGAAGCCCAAACGGTGCGTGAGGAGGCAGAATGTCTCTACGTGAGATGAACAAGCTCGGGAGAGTGGGAGGATGTCCCATGCAGTCGTGGAGTGAATGGAATAATGGAGAATCCACATGGAGTGACGAGGTAGTGGTTTTCCTGCCATCGTGAGGATCAACCTACTGGTGGAGTGTGCGTGTGGGCAAGGACTGACAGTCCTTCCACACTCCACTCCGTAGTAATAACTGCACCAACTAATCAGCAGAACTTTTAATGTGGTAGTTGGATAAGACAAGGGAAGATGAGCAAATAAAAAAAGGGTGTTGACACATGGCTTTTCCCCAATGGCTCAAGGTTTAACATTCCCCCTCCTTATCCCTGGGAACATCATTCCCTTTTCAATATGGTTGCAGTGAACATAGCTGGTTGGGGTTTATTTAATTAAAAGCATATTTGCATGTTGCCAAAACTATTATGTGTCGTATATCATGATATACCATCGACAACGATTCCAATCGCCGAAACATAACACAACCAAATCGATGGTGGGGATTTTTCCTTTAGCTCCACAACACAATTCATTACAATATATACATCACATACATTAATACAAATGGGGTCAAAACCGGGGTGTTACATTCCCCTCCCCCTTCAATAGCACTGTCCTCAGTGCTTTATAAAATTTGAACAAAAATGTTACACTGGTACCGCCTCAGTGTTCCGCAGAATTGAACAAAAATGGATGTGCCAATCACATGGCATCTTCCAGCTCCCACGTATCCTCTTCAGGTCCGTAGTGCTCCCATTGTACCTTTACCTTCCCTATGGCTTGGTTTCGGAGCATTGTGACCTTCCTGTTTAGGATGCACATTGGCTCGATTCAGAACTCTCTCTCAGGTTCCACTTGAATCACATCCCAATTTATCACATGGTTAGGATCATGCACATATCTCTTAAGCAAAGAAACATGAAAAACATTATGAGCTCTAGTACTAGCAGGCAATGTAAGTCTATATGCAACTGGCCCTATTCTTTCAAGCACTTCAAACAGCCCACAATATCTTGGTGACAACTTGGCACAACTTCCAAGCTTCAAGGAACTCTTCCTTGTCCTCAAATGAGGTAAACATGATCCCCAACATTGAACTCCCTGTTCACCCTATGCTTATTGGCATAGCTTTTCTGTCTGTCCTGTGCTGCTTTCAGATTCTGCCTGATCTTTACGACCTCTTGCTCCATTTCCTTGAGCAATTTTGGCCCAGGCACAACCCTGCTCACTGGGTTATCCCAAGTCACTGGTGTCCTACACCTTCTTCCATACAAAGCTTCATACGGACTCATCCCCAAGTATTCCTGTTGTCCATTGTTGTAAGCAAACTCTACCAAGTGTAAATAATCTTTGCACTTGGTTGGTTTGTCCATCACGTACATGCGAAGCATGTCTTCGAGCACTTGATTAACTCTCTCAATCTGCCCATCTGTCTGAGGATGGTATGCAGTGCTGAAGTTTAGCTTTGTACCCAAATCTGCAAACAACCCCTTCCAAAAATTGGAAGTGAACTTGACATCTCTATCAGATACTATTGCCTTCAGCAATCCATGCAATTTGAAAATATCCTTCATGAATATCTTTGCAATGTCATCAGTCTTATGCGTAGACTTTACCGGTATAAAATGTGCTGCCTTAGTCAACTTGTCCACCACAACCATGATGGAATCATGTTGTCTCCAAGTCCTCGACAATCCTGTAATAAAATCCATGGAAATAACTTCCCATTTCCATTCTGGAACTGGCAAAGTCTACAACAAAATTGCTGGATGTTGATGCTCAACCTTTACCTGCTGGCATTTCATGCACCATGAAATGTATTCAGCCATATCCTTTTTCATTCCTAGCCAAAAGTACTACTTTCTGGCTATAGCAATGGTCTTCTAGTATCTGGGATGACCAGAATACGGAGCTTGATGGATTTCATCCATAACAACTCTCCTCAAATCTGCTATATTTGGAATATAAATTCTGCCTCTATAAGTAAGAAGTCCATCTTCTTCCAAATTATATTCCTCATATCTCTTCTCAATACCTTGCTGCTGCAATTTGTCTTTTACTACCTCATACAATTCGTCTCCAGCAGCATGATTAACAATCTATCGCCTCAAATCTGATTGGCAAATACTAAGAGATGCCACATGCATTTCCTGCACCTTCCTACTGAGTGCATCAGCTACCTTATTCTCTTTTCCCTTTATGTGCTTGATTTCAAAATCAAAGTCACATAAAAACTCCAGCCATATTGCTTGCCTAGCATTCAGAGTAGGCTGATCAAATAGATACTTTAGACCACAATGGTCCGTCCTCAGTTCAAATCTTCTACCCATCAAGTAATGTCTCCACATCTTGAGGGAATGTACTATGGCTACAAGCTCTAGATCATGAGTGGCATAGTTCTTCTCATGTTCCTTCATCTTTCTCGACTCATAACATATGATGTGGTTTTCCTGCATAAGAACTCCTCCAAGCCCATGTCTGCATGCATCAGCACACACCACAAAATCTTTCTCTGGATCTGTAGCCTTCAATACTGGTGCACCGATGAGAAGACTCTTCAACAATTGGAAGATTTCTTCACACCTTGGTGTGCATTCAAACCTTATCCCCTTCCTTTGCAAGGAAGTGATGGCATGTGCAACTTTGGAGAATCCCTCAATGAATCTTCGGTAGTATCCTACAAGTCCCATAAAAGATCTTACATCTGTCACATTTCTTGGAGTAGGCCAATTCATAATGGCTTCAATCTTTTCAGGGTCCATAGATATACCCTCTGCAGAGATAACGTGACCCAAATACTGAATTTTGTCTCTATAGAAGTCACACTTGGTCAGCTTTGCATACAGTTGATGCTCCCTGAGAAATTGCAATGTCAATCTCAAGTGCTCTTCATGCTCTTTCTCATTCTTAGAATAAAAAAAAAGGTCATCAAGGAAAACAAGAACAAACTTGTCCAAATATCTACTGAAGACACTATTCATAAGGCACATAAATGTAGCTGGTGCATTTGTGAGGCCAAATGGTACCGCTACAAACTCATAACGTCCAGACCTTGTTCTGAAGGCTGTCTTATGAATGTCTTCATCCTTGATTCTCACCTGATGATAACCAGACCTTATGTCAATCTTGGAAAATACCTTTGCTCCTCTCATTTGATCAAAGAGGTCATCAATCCTAGGCAAAGGATCTACACAGTAACCTTGTTCAATTGTCTGTAATCAATGCACAACCTGAGTGTACCATCTTTCTTCTTTACGAACAAAACTAGTGCTCCCTAAGGAGACACACTCGGTCGGATATACTTCTTTTCCAACAACCCTTGCAGTTGCATCTTCAACTCTAGCATCTCCGGTGTACTCATCCTATAGGGTGTCTTGGACACTGGTGCTGCTTCTGGCACACGTTCAATTGTGAAATCAATGTCCCTTTTTGGAGGAAGCCCTGGAATCTCATTAGGAAACACATCCTTGAATTCTTGTAACACCTGATAGTCCTCCAACCTATGAGTTTCATCTCCTGTTGGCTCCAAAATATGAGATGCATACAACTGGAAACCTTTCCTATAGAACTTCTTTAATTGCATTGCTAAAACCTGCCTTACTGAAATCATCTTTGGAATACCTTTCACAACTACCAGGTTTCCTTCTTCATTCGTGCATTCGAAAGTCTTATTGTAACAGTCAAGCTTCACTATGTGAGCTTCCAACCAATCCATTCCAATGAGAACATCACAGGAACCAAGCGGTAGAACATTCAAATCTACACAAGTGATCAATCCATCCATAACCAATGGACATTTATCTACCACTTCACTGACCTTTCTCTTAGTCCTAGTGGCTAGCTGAACTAACCAAGATTTTCTATGCTTTACTTTCTTGAAAGCACAAATCTCCACTACTCTAAGAGTAATGTAACTGCGAGTAGAACTAGGGTTAATCAAAATAGAAATAGATTGCTCAACAATATTACTTGCAACTTCAACCACAGTTGACTGGTGATCTGCCTGTCGGTCCTCCAGTGCTGCATAAATCCTAAGGACTTCCCTTGCTACTTGACCCACTATTTCTGCTTCTTGAATGTTGTAATCTGGTCTTGCACTCTCATTCTCGAGCGAGAAAGTCCTGCACATGTGGGGTCCTCCACATCTCCAACATTGAAGTGGTCCTCTATTATGTTGTGGATCCTTAGGCTTTTCTCCTGTCACTCCAACTGGCTTATTCGCAGCTTATGATGGTTGCTTCTGCTGATTCCTGAAGTTAGAAGGTTTGAAACCTTTCTTTCTTTGGTTAAACTTCTCATTCTTCTTATCCTTCCATGCCTTATGGTAATTAGGTTTACTTTTTCTTTCCTCATAGCAATACTTAGCCTTCCTCATTGCTTCTTTGAGGGTTCTAGGTTCGTAGAACTCAATTCTATCTTTGTAACATTGAGGCAATCCACTCAGAAACTGTTGGACCTTCACTTTTTCATCTCTGATGTACCTTACATACCTCAATAATTCCAAGAACTTATTTGCATATTCACCCATGGTCTGCTGTCCCAATCTCAGCTCATGGAATTCTTTGATCTTGTCATCATAATACCTGTTAGAGAGGTATTTCTGCTTGAAATACTTCTTGAACTGTTTCCACTTTAGTCTCCTTTCACTGATCCTTTTGACTTGCTTGAGGTGTTCCCACCAAATGGATGCTCTTCCATTCAGATTGAATATGGCAACTCCTGCCTTCATGTTCCCTGAATAATCCTGAACTTGAAAGTACTTCTTTATCCCAAGAAGCCAAGCTTCAGCCTCTTGTCTAGTATTTATCTCACCATCAAATGTAGGAGGTTTAGCTTTCTTAAATTCATCCTGAGAGCGATCCCTATGGTGTCTTCTTCTTTTTCTTTTACAAGAGGATGAACTTGAATCCCTGCTGGAGTCTTTAGAGTCAGATGATCCACTAGAAGTACTTCTCCTTCTCCTAGTACTTCTCTTACTACCTTTTGGCCTTGCTATACCTCATCTAGAGTCTATCTTCCTTTGCAAGTCTATCAAACTCTGCAACATAGAAAAATTCAACTGATGCTGCTCTTCCTGGGCTTTAATCAAGCTTATCATGGTGGCTACAACATCTAACAATGTCTCTTGGAATCTCCTTCCATTAGACTCTATGTCATCATTTCCATTACGGACATTTTCCTCCATGGCATCTCTCGCACACTCGTAAGAATCTCGAGCATCATATCCATCATGGGTTCTCATAACTGAACCACCACTTACGTACCAAACTGCACTATCCGGAATTCTTCCCTTGAAGGTGTTTTATGATTATGTAATGTGTTAGTAGAAAACTATTAGATGCATACATTGATATAAATCGGACTACTTACCTTCTCCTGGAAAAATCATAAAATAACCATTTTGCTTAAACACAAAAAAAAATTCTCTTCTTGTTCAGCCCTGTAACCTACTGACATTCTGCTGAAAAATCCACTGAAAAATAGATGGAATTTGCTGAGAAATCCTCTTGAAAAACCAAAATTTCCTTTGGCCCATTTGGACCTCTTCCCAAGTAAAACTCTGATGTTTCAGTGATCCCAACAACAAGTTTCCTCTGGCGTGCATCAACGGCCATAGCAACAAACCCTTTCCGCTGTATCATTGGTTTCATCAGCTAAGGTTTTCCGCTGCATCGGTGGCTCCAACAACTATAGTTTTCAGTAGTATTGGCAATCAGAACATTGTTCACTATACAACATCGACGATTATTTCCATAGCACTGTATCAGTGGTCGGATGCGTTATTCATTGGGTGCTCAACCGCTTAGGTAGCCGCAACGGCGGGTAGCAAACTGGCTGTGGGTTCCACGGACCCTTCATCGGCTCTCGAAAGCACTAACCGTCAGAAGGATAGTTCATTTGACAGCTGCAATGGCGGACGCACAAACAACCAGAATTTTTCGATGTTTTCTTCACTTAGACAAAATTTTGGATAATTCTCCCTCTTTGCATCGGCTATTCAAAGAATTATGTTTCACCGACGTTTCGACGGTCTTCGGAAGATCTGCACCGAAACTATGACTCTTCCTTTAACTAATAATCGCTGATCCACTTCACTAGTCTTCGAAAACTTCATCCTCTATTTGTCGGTGATCCCATCTTCTAGTCATTGATGATCCAATTAGCTAAACTTTTCTGATCGCTGATGGTCTCGTGACTTAGAATATTCTTCTTTGTCTTCCGCCGCATCGGCCATCCAGGAGCTGGGAAAGGCTAAATGCTAAGCTAGTGAGCTCATTGAAGAGCCAAGGACACCTACACTAGAACTAGCTGGGTTTCTAAGACACCCACACATGCCCAACACAAGGAAATTAGTCCCTTAGGCCCTGAACTCCCTTCTAGTGCTATTCAGGGGTTGTGGAGAAGAAAGCCAACCCTCTAGCTCTGTCTATGTGGTTCCCAACTCACTAGGTTTTTCAAGCAAACCAAGCCCTCATCCCCACTCTCAACACAGTCTGAAGAACAACCACTGCATGCATGCAGTCAACCAGCAATTACAACTTGGATAGGGGAAACAACTCTTGGGTCGTTCTTAGCCCTATCGTGGCCAAAATGACTCCATAACAGCCTATAGAAGCCCAAAATGTAAAGGTAGACACAACCAACCAACGTGGGGAAACCATAGCCCCTTCTCAACAATGAAGCCACATGAAATTTACACAGTCGACAATGGAGGAAGTAAAACAGACCCTCAACCCGTGCCCTAAGAAAGAACATACACATCGACCACCAACCGTAGGAAAAATACTCGTACCCCAGCCCCGAACACTAATGGCCAAATCCGGCACTGCCCCTTCCTCTATGCGTGAGGAACTACGATAGAGAAGTCCAAACGATGCGTAAGGAGGCAGAATGTCTCTGCGTGAGATGAACAAGCTCGAGAGAGTGGGAGGATGTCCAATGCAGTCGTGGAGTGAATGGAATAATGGATAATCCACATGAAGTGATGGGGTAGTGGTTTTCCTACCGTCGTGAGGGTCAACCTGTTGGTGGAGTGTGCGTGTGGGGAAGGACTGACAGTCCTGCCACACTCCACTCCCCAGCAATAATTGCCCCAACTAATCAGCAGAACTTTTAATGTAGTTGGATAAGACAAGGGAAGATGAACAAATAAAAAAGGGTGGTGACACGTGGATTTTCCCCCATAGCTCAAGGTTTAACATTCCCCCTCCTTATCCTTGGGAACATCATGCCCTTTTCAATATGGTTGCAGTGAACATAGCTGGTTGGGGTTTATTTAATTAAAAGCATATTTACATGATGCCAAAACTATTTGTGCTGTATATCATGATATACCATCGGCAATGATTCCAATCGCTGAAACATAACACAACCAAATCGATGGTGGGGATTTTTCCTTTAGCTCCACACCATGATTCATTAAAATATATACATCACATACATTAATGCAAATGGGGTCAAAACCGGGGTGTTACAGAGCTGAACGAAGGAAACAGGATGGTTGGACAGAGGATTCAGTCTTGCGCCACTGAGCACAACTATATGTTATCACGTGTAACTTATCCTTGTTCTCAACCTCACATTTGGCGCAACCTGTGAAGCGCAGCTGACTCGTACTATCAGACCATCTATGATTTATGTCGTGACTTAAGATAGAAACGCATAGGCTGATATATACATATATTTCAATGATTCCTTCCCAAACATTCATTTACTGATTACAGTATAACATCAGGCATTTACTCGATATTTCAGCATTATACAGAAATAAAATAACAACCATTCACATAAACATTCAAAACATTAATCATCCATTAAAACACAAAAGATAACATGGAAACCCATCTGGGAAAAATCACCAAGGTGCTCTTCATCTGGCATGAGAAAAGGATATAGAACCTTGCAGTCTGCAAGATACAGACTGATCTTATGATATGTCTTTATGAGTCAGACTTATGGTTCTCATGCTCTTTGGTTTTTTCTTCTACCCTACCTCTACACCTAGTGGTCTGCGCACGCATGAGCTAGATCCGCGGCTCAACAACCTCCTATATGTACCAAACTCTTCCTTAGTCTTCTCTTCCTCTAATCTCTACAACATTACAACAAAATGGCGTCCTTCACCATGGATCACCAATGAACAACCAAAACAATAACTGGAAAGCCAACCTTCTTACTATCGGAAAACCAATCTAAAACATAATTACGACCAACCCTTTTATCCATTCAATCCCTCCTATTTATACTATTTTACATGACCACGTAGAGCCGACTGCATATAGGCATTCTGTTAACTGTCACCATCATCCTCCCCTCAGGCTACAACTGTGGTGATTACGACTTGACACAAGGCACTATCGACCTGACTTACAAATATTCCCTTGTACATGTGTTGCTGTAGGCTTACGCCGCTTTAAATAGTCATGATATGCACCTGTTGCTTTCTAGCCGTTATCACATGCACGCTCATGTGATCTCCTTTCCTTCATCTCGTGCCTCTCCATTCTGCTTGCGCTGGTTTTTTTCTTCCTTCGTGACCTTCCTTTCTTTCTGTCACATGTGCGGCGCACCTTCTTTGCTTGTGTGTGAACTTCTTCCTTGTGGTCCTTTCCCAGGCCAACAATCATAAAATCCACATGAAACTATCTTTGATGACATAAAGCTGCTTAATTACAACAATTATCAGCAACAACTAACTGGCCAAAACATAGATGACATAGCCTCTGATATTTTACTTCTCAGACAAAAAGTTCAGACATAAAAAGGGCATATTGCCTTGCTCAAAGCTAAAATTGATCACTTGCTTGCAGGACAAGAAGAAGTAAAAGCTACTATTATCTTAGTAAGCGAAAAATTAGAAAAAAGGCTAGATGTCGTAAGAAAAATGATGGCCAGAACACAAAATCTAAATAGTAAAAAGATCCCTGCAATCCAAACTGCATTAGAGCTTGCACCTAAAGGTCATAAAGTCAAACATGAAAGAAGATACTCTTTTGGAATGATGAGTATCCAAGAAGATGACCGAAGACTAGAATTCCTTTTTGGTCAAGAAATAGAAGATCAAGTAGAGCTTGATGAGTTAAAAAATATGGTCTCCCAGTTCAAACAGATGCCAAATGCCCTCCCAGATAAATATGAATCGGCATTCAGAATCCCAAAAAGAGAAAATATTGGATCTTCAAATCCAAATGATCAAAGTCATACTAATCCTTAGATAACAGGTCCTCCCCCTCCTTTTGATACTGAAAGGTCAGCTATTCCTGACACTTCTCCTTCATCAGTACCTCATTCCCTTAGTTTCAGAATAAATGTGATGAATAATTTAATTTCCCAAATGCCTGATCAACATTTGTTGAACATACAATGTCAATCTCACGCCCAAATTAGATCTTCCGTCCAGCTTCTATCAAATTGGGTCTTGTACAAAAGAACACAAGAGAATATAATAACTAGACAACAACTAGCACTCCAGCTGGTTCCAAGATTTTCAAGGCTATCCTCAGAAGAATCTAGAGAAGAAATGTTGAATACAGAAGATGCGGACCAACAAATTATTACTTCCCTTGGTAAAGAATTCTATGGTCCTGATGAAAATGAAGATTATGAACATCTTGCATCTTTATTTATGTCAGCCAAAATCAGTGACCTAAATAAGAGTGAAGAATATTTTTGCTATATGCAAAAATTGTTGATTTCTTCTGGCAATGCTGATAAACCCGCATATCTAAAACATCACTTGAGAAGCTTTCCTATGGCTTGGGGTGTACCACAACAGATAGATAAACCACATGAATAAATCCTTTCCCAATATGCAAGAGAAACCAAACATCTAGCACTAAAGGATCTCGAATCATACCTTATTCTGGACGGTTGAAGTAGATCCTCATTGAGCTTTTTCCAATCCCGCTTACGCTAGCAATTGCTCTCAACAAAAAAAAAAGACAAGCATGCTATATAATATGGTGTTAGATCTACTCTAGCATATATAATAAATAATGTATAAGCAATTAAACACATCCATGGATTCAATATTCATTTAAATGCACATCATTGGACAGGGAAATATATTTCTATTAATCAAACCAGAGATTACACAAGTGACAACCTCTGTCGCCATGTCTGCGAACTAGAGAATCTGAGTCCTCCACCTGGGCCTCCACCACATCAATCCTCCATCTCTTGATAACAAGCTCACAAACAAAGGCAATATTGGGAAGAACAAAAAAGTGCTCCAAAGGGACAAAGGGATGTAGAATCAAGTATATGCAAGCACTAGCAACAATGGAGGGTCAAATCTGAGCGATCTCGAGGGATATGGAAGGCCAAGAGTCAAGTCGTCCGGACACACATCAGGGAAAACTCCAAAAATATTTGGATTTATGCACACCTCGATGTACACGGGTTTGAGGTCAATATCCACGTATACACGCGAGTATGGGATTAAAAGTTGTGTACAACAATAAATAGGTGTTTTAAGGGATGAACTTGGAAACATCAAAGGTACAATATCAGTCCATGGGGTCCAAAGAGTCTTCAGAGGGATAGGAAAGGCCATAAATATGTGATCAACCATGTGTGGTAAAATCAGCTGTAACAAATGCCCTCTAATGTGTGAGGTCAGAGGGGTAACATGATGGCCGAAATACATTATAAAATCCATCCTAGAAGTGGAGTGATGAAGAACCAGGTGGAAGAACCATCCATAAGAGTACAATGGCCATGAATAGGCATGATATACAAAATGTGACATGTGTGGTCATCGCCACATACAATATATAATAAATCAGAATCTTCATGATGAAGACATACAATGAATCAAGATCTCCATAATGGCTAAAGATATACAATGGATCAAGATATCCATAATGGCTGAAGATATTTGACATACACTAGAATCAAATCATGAGAGTTGAAATCTCATGAAGACTGGCATGATCAAGGAGGTAGCATATGTGGAATTCCACCAAGATAGAAAGTCTTCTACACAAACTGCTATGAGTACATGTACTACTATGCGAATAGAGGTGTCGGGGTCGAACATAGTATTCCATCGTCTGATTACTGGTCATTAATGTATACCATTAATAGACATGAGATCACCCACTGATAATGAAAATGGGAATCAAGGTACTAGAGTGTAATCTAACAAGTGTGAATAGATGCGTTGAGGTCGAACACTTGGAAGAATCCATCGATCAGGGGACATTGATGTATTCCCAAAACTATCGATGGCGAGAGAACCTACCATTGATGGCTGTAAGTCTCAAGGCACTCAAATGACTCTAGAATCCTATCCCAGAATAAATGATCTGAAGTCGATGGGATGGAATCCCCTTGAAGGAGGGAATTAAGGCATCCCCCATCATCCAACACAAGGTACTCAACAATGCTGTATAATGTGGAAGGACTCGAACAAGATGTGCATGAACCAGTAATAGTATCGGGAATGGCTGACATGCAAAGTTAAGACAACTGAGGAGTGGCCGACTCAAGCTTCAACTTCCTTCAAACAAGAGAATACAAGAAAATGATTGAATGTAGGCAACATAGACTCAATATGCAAAACTAGGACATCTCTGCGACATAGGAAGCATCAATAGAGGCTCCATCGGGACTGGAAGCTTAACCAGTCGGTGGAGATAAAATTAGAGAAACAAGTACAAATCCTAAAGTGAAACTACTAACCCAACCAATGGATGTGATATACATTTCTCTGTTCGAAGGCGACACGACTCGACTGCTACCAAAGATAACATCTTTTCCTGTCCGGATTTTTGATTTTTTTGGACTTTTTCAAATATTTTGAAAAGTTTGAAAAAGAATAAAAGTGCTTTATAGTTACAAATCTAGGAGGAGATGATTGTCACGGGACAAGCAAACTAGTTCCAAGCAACATAACATACCTATGCTCAATGCATGGAAACATGTGCAGGATAACAACACTCGGGGGAAAGTCCCCTCCCGGTAAAAATGGGGAATCAAGCTGCAAAAGATATGTAAAAAGGCTCTGCTTGGCTAGACATGAGACAAGCTCAAGCTATATGGCTAATAATCAAAGTCAAGGAAGTCGACATAAGGCTCAGTAAGGCAAGAAAAACTCATGATAATGCAATTACAACTTGACATATACAAGGGAGTCCCGGGGGAAAGGCCAACATAAAGTTCAAGAGTATGAAGCTCTTTCTTAAATTCATAGCAATACTACACAAAGGACTCCCACACCCTAAAGGAGGAATGTCAGCATGGGCACCAAATGAAAAACATGATCTAACTAGGGTACCCATGGATGAGAAAGCTCTACATTCACATCATGTCACTTCTAAAAAGAAGCAAGAGGGTTCCGTGACAAGATAGAATGGGTTTGTACCTATGGTTGAGATGAAATGGTCATAAGGTTATGCAAAATGCAATCGGATGTGAAATCCTAACATATATGCTAGTTTAGACATAATACCTGAAATAGGCATAAATGGGTCAAAGACACGGTCAAAACGCACTCAACACGAGCTCCTACAACATCAAATTAGTTCAAACGGTCCAAAAAAGGCCATAAATGACCAAAAACTATAGAAAGTGGGTAAAAATTTCAAATTTTTTCTATAAATAGTGGAAAATTTAAAATTTTTCATACCATTTTGAATTTTTACCCAACATAGTGCATAATTTGAGCTCAGAACTTCCAAAGCAAATTCCGGTAGCATTGTCCGATGGAATCCCTCCACGTTTGATCTAGGTAGATTCCCTTTCCCCTCTCATTCATTTTGATATAAATTTTTTTAATGTTCATGGTCAATTTATTTTTTTGAGCCATCCCAACTTGGGCATTTCGGCCCACGCAGAAATCGGGCTTTTTTCCGCGTATAGGGCTCACCATACACGAAAAATGCCCTGAAACCCGCGTATATATGCGTCTGTTTTGCAAACAGTCGCATATAGGGTCACGAACAAGGAGTTAATGGGCAAATCATGATCACAAATTTGGTTTTTTGTGCAGGATGGTACAAGAGTGGAGAGAGAGGGAACATGGTGATGTTGAGGAGGCTGTTCAAGTTGATCTCATGGCTCAACAAGCATTACAGGCATGTGGATTATACAAGTTTTGGTGTCTTGGCAGCTTGAGGACAAAGTAAAGACTACTCCAACTGCTGGTAGATTACTGGGATCTAGAGTCTGAAAAATTTCAGATAGATGGGATGTTGCTCAACATTGAGGTCGAGGACATATTTCATCATAGGTTTGTCCTGATGAGGGGAGGTGGTGAACCTACAAACCCGTGGGCTAGGAGGCAGGATGACCATAGATGACTAAATTGCTGTGTGCTGCTTTCCTAATACAGAGAAGGTTGGGAGTCAAATCCCGAAAAACTCAATTCAGATTCTGGGGCTAAAAGCCATACTCTTGGCCTTAGGCAGGATTGGAGGTTTGACTTCACTCCACCAGGCCTCGTGACCTATGATGTTCTATGCAGTAGAGTGTATGCATCCTACAGTATATGATTGGAGTACTACGATGCTGGGCAACATGAAATAACAACTCAGTGACTGTAAGATGGGTAGGGTGCAGAACTTCAGGTTTGGAAGCATACTGAGCACATTCTTCTTTGAGCGGGTGCCAAGGTTGAGCCCTAGAGTAGACATTGCTCCACATGGAGTCCGGGATCCAGCACAATGACATTGGGATAATGTCATGCACATACTGGGAGGTGGTAGGGTGGCTAACCCCTACCCAGCAGAGTTCTTTCCATGGTGGTGGAGACAGGTCATCACCATAGACGACTACCCCTACATAGGGATAGACTTCCGCAGAGACCCAGATATGCCCCTACCACCAAGAGCGGCCTACGAAGACATAGGTAAAGAATCCCAAACCCACTTTTAATTTTTGAATTATTTTTTTGTTTTTGTTTTTTGATATATGAAATCAAAATACATGTTTTTGGTGTGACGACACATAGTGACAATCTGTCATGTATATGCAGATGTAGGACCACGACGGCCAGATGGCTTTCCTCGTCATCTACGGAGGGGAAGAGGTGATGATATCATGGTGCGGATGTGGAGCAGATGCTCCAGAGCATTCACACGAACTTTGTTCATTTGACACATAGGGTACCCATTACACAAGTCGAGGACTTTCCTAAGGCCATGCAGTGCCAGGTTTTTGTAGTACAATGAGCATGGGTTCGATTGTTCCACCGGCTAGCTAGAGCTGTAGTGTGCTATCATGATCAACACCCTCCTCCATATTAGGATTAGATACCTGGGTGTATATTTTTGTACGACCGTGTAGTATATTTTGGTGGCTCATAAGCCCCAATTTTGTATATGACACTTATGTATTATGACATCACTTTTTGAACTTAATGAAATTTTTTTATGATGATTGATTATTGTTCTATTTACATGTGTGAAATGTGTTTGTGATATGCTTATGGTCTATGAAACAAATGCCAATCTAACACATAGTTAGCATTTAAATCAGCAACTTGATTAAAATTTCTTGGAACATAAATGTATGTTATATTTTCAAATTGTCGTTCTAGCAATCCAACACGAAAGAATCTTCGTAATAATGTCGGATCCCTAATACGATACAAGTCATTAACTTGTGAAACCACTAACTGTGAATCAAGGCGTACCTCAAGAGAATGAACACCATGTGAAATGACATCATCTAATAATTCAATAATGACACTATATTTAGAAACATTGTTTGATGAAAGCCGTAAAGGACCAAGTCACCTTCACTAAACCTCCTCGGATGGACAGATTTATCATATTGGACCTTAACGTGACGCTTGTTAACCTCTAGAGCCACTAAGGTATCTTGGTACTGCTCATTAAGCTGCTCTAAGTGGACCAAACGCTCTTCCAATGTGGAAGTGTCTGGTAAAAGATCCACAACTAGCTTCAGAGAAGGGATTTCCCATTCAACCGGTAATACTGACTCCACCCCATGCACAAGATGATAGGGAGAAAAACTGGTGGCAGTCTTAACCGCGGTTCTATAGGCCCGCAAATCAGGACACAACATGATATGCCAATTATTCTTGCTTTGTGTGATGGTTCGTTGGAGAATGGACTTAAGTGATTTGTTCACTGCTTCAACCTATCCATTCGCTTGAGGGTAATAAGAAGAGGAGTGATCTTGCTTATATCCTAACTTGGAAGCCAACTCTTCCATCATTTTGTTATGAAAGTGTCTGCTATGGTCAATGACAAGCTCTCTCAGAATGCCAAACCGGGTGATAATCTGGTTGAAAATGAAATGCGTAACTGTCTCATCGTCGGATTTAACTATGGGCATATCCTCTACCCATTTCATGAAGTAATCGACAGCCATAATAATATGATGGTTTCCCCCAACTGAGGATGGGTTGCACTCTATAAAATAAAGCCCCCACTTGGTGAAGGGACCGGTGGTGATAATAGGATGCAACAGGGCTGGACACGAGCGCATATTGTGTGTAAACACCTGGACAGGGTGGCACTTCTTAACCGCATTAACGTAATCCTTAAATATAAACGGACAAAAATAGCCCACTCTCAAGATTTTTTGGGATGTAGAAAGCCCAAATAAATGACCACCACATGCCTCTCTGTAGCAATCATTAAGAACAACCTTGGCCTCATTATGGCTTAAAAAATGAAGTAAAATGGAATCCACCCCACGGCGGTACAAAGTATCATCCACTATGAGGTAGTTCTTCACTATGTAACGTAATCGCCGTCGCTCATCATGTGAGAGGTAAGTAGGGACCTTCAATGTTTGCAAATACATGAGAATATCCCTGTACCAAGGGTCCACAATTGAGATGAGGAATATATGCTCATCAATCCTCATAAACCTCCTCTTCCTCCAAATTTGGGAAATATGATATGATCTCAACAAAGATTAATGATTTCTACAATTTTGCTGAAACGAATTCGAGATCAAATTCTTGCAAGATCACAATCCATTTATTATATTTTCCACCAATCATCCTTCTAGTGAGGACGAACTGAAATGGATTGATGTGAGCTGCGATCAAAGTTTGGCGAAGGAGAATGTAATGTCTGAAATATTGAACGACATGAACGGTGGCTAAGGCTAGCTTCTCCACTTGGGAATAGCGAAGTTCTGCATCAATAAGGTTTCAGCTCAAATAATATATGACATGCTCATGGAGCTCCTCATCCTCTTGAACCCATAACACACCAACCATCTCCTGAGACATGGCCTCATAAATCAAGAAATCATGGCTATAGTCTAGTGGACTAAGCATGGGGGCCGTTGCTAAGGATTGCTTAAGAGCATCAAAAGACTCACGAGCTCGCTCATCCTAGTAAAAAGGGGTGTCCTTCTTCAACAGATGCATGAAGCCTTTAGTCAAGTTGGCGAAATCGACCACGAACTTTCGCAAAACGTTCGCCATACCTTGTAAACATTGAAGGTGTCGAATGTTAAGTGGAGGAGACAATTGAAGTATTCCCTCAACCTTCAAGGGATTGACTCTAATACCCTCCCTTGATATGATGAATCCTAGTAAACAACCCACTGTCACACAAAAGATGCACTTATGAGGGTTTAAGAAAACTTGATAATGACAACATATTTCAAACACTAATCGCAAATGGTAAGGATGACACACTCTCAAATGAGAGTGAGTAGCGATATCATGGCCCGTTGAAACGTAGCTCTGACATTTTTAAGGCCAAAGGGCATCTTTTTATATGCAAAAGTTCCCCAAGGACAAATAAATGCAGTCTTGTGTTGATCCTCGGGCTTAATTTGTATCTGATTATATCTAGAAAATCCATCCATAAAAGAAAATACCTCACTTCCCTCGCACTCATCCAAAATTTGATCAATAAATGGTGTAGGGAAATTATCTTTAGGACAGGCTTGATTTAAATCATGAAAATTAGTGCATATTCAAATTTCTCCCTGGTTCTTATCCACTGGAACGAGATTTGAAACCCACTCCGTCAAGGGAACATGATAGATAAAACTAGATTTGAGCAGTTTCTCTATCTCAGCTTTAATGGTGGGTGCTTTTTTAGGATTCACGGCACGCAAATGTTGTCGAACTGGTTTTGCATCCAGATAGGTCTTGATTTCGTGTTCGACAATGCGAGGGTCTATACCTGAAATTTCTTTGTATGCCCAAGCGAAAATATCATGAAACTACTTAAACAACTTGGTGTACTCTTTAATCTAATCGGGGGAACAACCCGCCCCAGTGTAGACATTCTCAATCTTACCAGGATCATGATAAATATTGATAGGAATCATTGGTGACAGGTTAGCCATGTTCCCTTCAGTGATCTGACCAGGAGAGCTTAATGGGACCATGGGGCTACCAATTTTATCACTAAGAATATCGCTAAAGTCATCACACTCTAAATGATCGAGCTTAGGAAGGAAATACGATCTATGGTGCAACTCTTCCCAAGGTTTCTCAATCCCAAACATGGCCTCAAGAATAGCTCCATCTGACGGAAAAACATCATCAAGGCAGTCATGAGAGTGAGATGACTCTATTGCCCATGCAGGAAGCACATAAGGGTCCTCCTCCTCCAACTGTGAAGAGGAAGGACTAGGCTCTACAACATGATCAAGATTTGCTTGATACGCCACCATTGTTGCAGGCAATGAAATGTCTGTCTCGACAGGCACACTTCATGTACTAGATGAAGGAGGAATCCATGGATCTTCCATATGAGTAGTGTAAAAAGATACCGAATTTGACGAGGATGAAGCCCCACCAAGACTAGACCCAATCATAAGAACGCGAGCAGGACAACTAAAGTATCCCATGAGAGAAGGATACATACCCACACCCGCATTCTCAGTTGCCAGCTAAGAATGATCGATAATTGGGATAGAAGCTCCTGATGATGCATTGACACTTGGATTATGGAATGAATTTTGATTGATAGTAATGATCTTCCCATTAAATGGAAAGCAAGCCACTCGAAATAGGGAAGAAGCTATAGGTTTCATATTGTACATTCAATTCCTACCTAGCAAAAGATTGTAGTCAAGGGGCGCATCAACCACCTCGACCTCGATCGCGATAGTCTTCCCTCCCAATTGGACCTCTAGACTATCCCTCCCAATTGGAACTCTAGAGAAGGAAGTATACCATGTGGCTGAAACAACCTACCATCAAAAGCCGTCAACATGTTGGCAGACTGAGACAATGCGGGAGAACCTAAGCCGTTCCAAAGAGACAAAGACAACACGGAAGTGGTAACACCTTCATCAATGACAATACGCATGATGGTGTTGTTGAGACACTCTACATGAATCAAAAGAGACACATAGTAAGGAAAGCAAGGTTGTACTCCCATGGTTTCAAATTTGATAATGGAAGAAGATATATCGTCACTAACCCCAAGAGTAGACAACAAGGCCTTTCTCTGCAGAGGACAAGTCTAAAGCAGTTCTAATGTGGACATCGCACAAGGAGTCTAGCCCAAATCCTCAACAACTGAATAGTTCTGGGTGGCTCAGGCATTAGGATTGTGCCCTGAATGCTTCAATACTCCCTTAGGAATGCGAGGCAGAGCTTCAGGTTTATCCATAGGCTTTTCAATTCACAAAGGGCTCTCGGGTGGGGAAGGTTCTTTCCCAAGGTTTGGTTATGAAAAACCATAATCTTTCGCACATGTCACAACTTTGGAATATTTCACCATGTTGATACAATCGTGACCAGGAGCGACCTCTGGCAGGTTTTGAGTTGCACCAGATGCACAACTAGGATCAATGGTCCTCGAGTTCATATTTTGATTATTAGGTAAAGGATTAGTAAACACAGTTGGGCCCTGTGCTATGAACTTCAAGGCATCCTCCATACGAGGGCACAAGTGACTGAGGTGATTGTCCTTACAAAACTTACAAGGAAACTTCACCTTATGTTTAAGATGCTTTTCCCCCCAGCATTATTCGTGTTCTTCTCATTATTATTACCATTTTCATTTTTATTCCCACCCTTACGATTATTCTTTCCTTTCTTTTTATTCCTTCTAGGCTGCTGGTTGCCTTTCAGGTTCGACATTTGAATGGAGAGTACACTCACCGATTGGGTAGGTTGACACGAAGCTGTAGCTTGTCCCGATGCAGGCTGGTTAAGTGATAATTGGATCACTTGTTTCGTAATTGATTCCACAGGTTTGGTACTTGTGGAGCAAACAATACCATCATCATGTGGCCCAGGTTTAATCTTAGGGTCGAAATTGGATCTTGGAGCATTCAGGATAATCTCATACAAGAGTTCGGATTGAGCATAGATCAAATCCAACTCTTGAGCCCTAAAGATAGCTTGGTCCTCATTTTGAACTCCGGATGTAGAAACATCCTTCACGATGTAAGGTAACAATGACTTGAAGAACCATTCTAGAACAAACTCTGGTGGTATAAAGGATTTAATTAATCATTTCCATCTACGTCACTCTTGAATATGATCCAAAATGTGTGTGGCTTTGTCTTGCCGGAAGGTTGACAAGAGTTTAGTGTCGACGTCATAACGTACGGGTAGCTGAAAATGATTAAGAAAAGTCATGGAAAGATCATTGAACGTAGCATAAGCCCCCCCGGTAACTCTATATACCATTTCGCCGCAGGACCCGTGAGGGTGCGTTGAAATAGCCTCAAACAGATGGAATCGTTGTGCAAGGAATTGGAAGAGCACCAAAGGTGGAAGGTGGTGACATGCTCACCAGGATCTTCACCAGCCTTACCTTTGAAATTGGGAATGTTCGAAGGAAGCTTGGTAGGGACTGCTGGCAATGTCAGATTATTAGAAACAGGATCATTCGTCAATCTCGACAAATCAGGCAAGTTCAAGGTCGCAAGGAAAGGGAGCCTAGGTTGAGCCGGTCAATGCGAATTTCCCTAATAAGACTGGTTTTGATAAGCTTGATTGCTATAAATACCATGGCCTTGGCGAGTGGGATAACAAACTCCTCCCATTTGACCCATGAAGGGCCACATGGAAGCATTGTAATGTAGAGTACCTTGATTGTGAGGTGCTACAAAGACATAATTAGGAGAGTAAGTGGGTTTTTGATACCCCTACCCATACGATTGATGGTTTTGTCTGTAATATGGTCCATAAGAAGGTATATGTGAAGATCCATAGTTTGAACCATAAGATGGTCCACGAGATGGTCCATGAGATGTCCCATGTGAAGGTACATGTCCTTTTGACATGGAAGGAGGCACATGGCCTTGCAATACTATGATGTGAATAGGATTAGAATGAACATGACTAGTAGCGGTATTTCGGCTAGAAGGCCCACGCGAATTAGGGGGAGGATGGGTCATTAAAAAGGCATTTGAAGGAACGAGTTTCAAAGACGATGGAACATGTGAAGGAATGTAAGTGGTGTTCCCAATGTTCACACGTTTCAGTTCTGGTATCCAAATAGGGCTACTAACACTAGGCCTAGGATGGGCATGTGAAGGTGCCTCCACCACAGAGATAGAAGGTGCAATGTGACTAGTGCCCCCAAACCTCTCCGCATGGAAGTGCCCCTAGGCATAGAGCTAGGGTCAATTTTCAAGTCGGCATGATATGCCCAATCGGACTCGGGGATATCAATCATGCCATTTCTAACATTACTAGTGCTTGTGGGTTCATAGTGAGTCTCGTCGCCTAGAAGCCAATACCAGCGACCCGTGAATGAGGGATCATAAGCAAATCATGAAGGATGCTCATGTGGTGGATCATATGTGCTAGTAGGATCACCCTCCCCAACCTTGTGAGGTGGAGAGGAAATCTCTAGAATCTCATCCTCATGATCTCCCATGGTGTGTGAATCAAAGTGAGAAGTAGTTTTCCCGAACTGTTTGGTTCTCTCTCCCAAAGGAGGAGGAGACGTGGAAGGTGGAAGTCCTACTAAACAATGAGAATGATGAGGTTCCGCACCCAAATCCATAATGAATCAATAAAAATAAAAGACTCAATCTAACTACGAAACCCTAAGAAACCTAGCATGCATAGAGCATAGACCTAAAAAATGTAAAGCCAAATCACAAGTAAACCAAGGGTAGGATATGTGATCTCCCGAATGAAGCAGGTATGTCTCTCTTAGGAGAGGCTTGAGACTCCCATACACAATAATCGGATGTTTGTAACCAATTATAGTGGCCTTCAACTTCAATGCATATAGCGACTGTTCCATCCGATCCCTACCTGGAAAGGAAACCTGTAGAATAACCTCTTCAAATACCCCCTTTATAACCTAGGTAAGGCAATTATGGTAACATCAATATAACCAATGCTCAGGTAGATATTCACAGGAAGTATTGACCGTATGGGCAGGGTAGCAAAGACCGAAGCCTGAGAGCACAACTGGTACCCCATGGGTGCACCAACCAATACCTCAAAGGCCACCAGATATGAATACAATCCTGGAAATATCTCCAATGCTCACAGAAAGTAACCAAGGGTCATCCTAGTCACAATCGTGTGTACTGCCTCGTGCTTAAATCCCGTGTAAGAGGAGCGTCCTTAGAAACACTAATTATACCAAGGGTTTCACACTCTCTCCTGGACAGACACCTAATTGTTTTGTTTAGTGGTCTTGGAGAATTATCTTACAATGAACTATTCCAAGACCCTAAAACCTAATCTTGTTGATGCACCCTAGAAAATAAAAGACTGTAATTCATTTTTATTATGCGTTGATTTTAATTGGCTGTATTACTCAAAGGGTAAATGGACGTGGAATTAATGAAGTTATGACACAACAAGAAGTAAAATGCACACCTAACAAGCAATGCAAATGCACCATATAGAATGAAAAACAGGGTATGCTACCACGTGAAGTGCAATATTTTTCCTCCAAATGTATATGCAATCATTCCTATATGAAAATATGACTATAATTCACCAAGCAAACCTAATGCAAGTACCATGCTAATGCAAAATGGAAGCAATGCATAACTATGGAAAAAACAAAATATTTTTGTATTTTTGAATTAAATGAGATATAAAAGAAAAAATATGACTCTACCACCCTCAGACTCTGCAACCACTCACAAACATCAACCGAGAAAAATACCAAGGTAAAAGAGACCTAATGCACTAATCTCAAAACAAAGAAGTAGAAAATGAATGACAAGAACATTTAAAAAAATAAAACTAAAAGAAGTCTCTAGTCAGAAAGAAGGGTGTATACATACTCCAAAAGCATCCAAGAAGACTCAAAAATCATCCAAACTGACCCATCAACACTTAATCCTCCCAATAAATCTCAAAATCAAAGTATACACGATTGTTCTCAGTAAACCTGCATACATACACGACTATTCCAGGAAAACCCGCGTGTACACACGACTGTGAAAGCAAAACCCATGTACAGGAAGAAAAAGAGAGAAAAATCAGGTAAAAAGACAGGCAGAGACAAAATTTACTTCTTCAGAACCCTACTGGGAAATCATGCCCCAAGACCCGACACAGAAATAGAGAAATCAAAGCAATTCAAGTACATTGAATGCCAAAAATCCCCAAAGAGAAACAACTAGGAACCTCCCCAGTATGGTCGCCAATTCTGTTACGGAGAAAACTTCCTATGGCTTGGGGTGTACCACAACAGATAGATAAACCGCAGAAATCAATCCCTTCCCAATATGCAAGAGAAACCAAACATCTAACACTAAAGGATCTCAAATCATACCTTATTCTAGACGGTTGAAGTAGATCCCCATTGAGCTTTTCCCAATCTCACTTGCGCTAGCAATTGCTCTCAACAACAACAAACAAGACAAGCATGCTATTTAATATGGTGTTAGATCTACTCTAGCATATATAATCAATAATGTATAAGCAATTAAACACATCCATGGATTCAATATTCATTTAAATGCACATCATTGGACTGGAAAATATATTTCTATTAATCAAACCAGAGATTACACAAGTGACAACCTCTGTCGGCACGTCTGCGAATCGGAGAAACTGAGTCCTCCACCTAGAATCCACCACCTCAATCCTCCATCTCTCGATAGCAAGATCACAAGCAGAGGCAAGCTTGGGAAGAACACAAAAGTGCTCCAAAGGGACAAAGGGATGTAGACTTAAGTATATGCAAGCACTGGCAAAAATGGACTATAGTTTTGTTGCTCTTCGATTCCTCTCCTTGAATGTATCCAATGGGTTCCTTATATAACACTCCAAAGGGGTAATAGAGGGTCAAATCCAAGCGATCTCGAGGCATATGGAAGGCCAAGAGTCAAGTGGTTCGGACACACATCAAGGAAAACTCCAAAAATATTTGGATTTATGCACACATCCCGATGTACATGGGTTTGAGGTCAATATCCACGTATACATGCGTGTATGGGCTTAAAAGTCGTGTACAACAATAAACATGTATTTTAAGGGATGAACTTGGAAACATCAAAGGTACAATATCAGTCCATGGGGTCCAAAGAGTTTGCAGAGGGATAGGAAAGGCCATAAATATGTGATCAACCATGTGTGGTAAAATCAGTTGTAACACTGGCCATGTTCCTGATGCTATTGAAAAACATCTTAAAGATAAAAACATCCCTCTGTCAGGTCTTTCCCTTTCCCAATTGCATGGATTCATCATGGAAACTTGGCAAGAACATTGTTTGGAGAAAAGAGTGTCTAAAGATTTCAAGCAACACTCTTCAATGTTTTCCTCAAATTTTTGTAAAGATATTGCAAAAATGCCAGATTGAGGGTGTGGCGCCCACAATCGAGGAAACTTTGGGCATGATTGATGTAGTTGTAAGAAGAAAAAGAATCCCAAATATACTAGTGCACCTAGATTTCATCCAGATAAATTCTATAAGCATAAAAAAGGAAACAAATTTCAAAAGAAATCCTACTTTAAGAAAAGATCTGAACCTACAGATAAAGAAAAATGTTTCATTTGTAGGAAAAAGGGTCATTGGGCTAAAAAATGCCCAAATAAAAAGAAAATTCCTAGAATTTCTACCATTTTTTTTAGAAGACCTGGATCCAGCTTGGTGGGATATAGCTTGGTGTGCAACATGAGACTACCCTAAAGGTGAAATTTTCTTCTTACCAGAAGAAGGAGATTCCTCTAATTCTTACCCTGCCCTAGATAAATTTGATCCAGACTCATCTAACTCCTCTTCTTCTGATTCTGATGAAGAAGCAAATTTAGGAGGTTTCTCTGGTCCTCCCGATTTCAGTTTTTATATGTTCTCTTCCAACCCGCCTAAGCTCTCCTTAGAATTTAGGATTGCTGAAATTGACAAAGAATTGTCTGAGACCCCAGTCTATCAATATATGAAAATGCAATATCTGAATGATGAAAAAAGAAATCTTTTAACAAGAAGAAAAGAAAAAGAAAAAGTTTCACAAGAAAAAGAGAAATCTAGGCTCTCCAGAAATTAGCAAGAATCCAGCATTCTAGCAGCCTACAGATTTATACAAAGGCTATCCTGATCATCATGAATATAGACAAAAGTTTAGAAAAGATAAAGAAAATATGCTAAGACAATAAATCAAAGATAAGCATAATTCCCTAAAAAAGATGGTAAAAGAAATAGAGGAATTGAAAAGAATGCTTGAAATAACAATAAGAGAAAGAGACTAGTCCTCTGATCAAGAAATGTGTAGAGCCTATGCAGAAGCATTATAGTCACCAAAAAATACTGAAAGTCCAAAACATTCTCAACACACTAGTGATTCAGGAATAGAAGACTGCCATAATGATGAAGAATCACTAGGATCTCTAGGACTATTCACTGGTCCTAAATATTTCATTAAAATAAAGTTTTTCCCATCTGAATTCAAATCTTTATGAGCTTGATTGTATTATAGATTTAGGTTGCCAAATGAATTTGGAAAAAGGAAATGCTATACCATATTTTTACTGGGAAAAAATAAACGAACATGGTGTAGCCATTGAAGGAACTCCTGTACAGGTCAAAGGACGAGTTCCATATTTTCCAATAAGCATCAGTGGAATAAAATAAGTTTTGCATCTGAATAGGCTAGACGACCTAAAAGAAGATTGTATCATAGGATCACCCTTCTTGCATAAAGTCATCCCCATTATAGTTGATGAGTGAAATATGATTTTTCTTCTACAATAAATGGCATAAGAGTTTCCACCCCTCTATACTATTCTGCTTCTTTCAAATGTAAGAATCATGTTCCCCAATCTAACCCCACTCCCAGTCTTGCAGAACTATTCAAAATGGAAAGATGCATCGCATATGCAGAAATGCATAAAGAGTCTTCCCTCTCTGAAGTCCTCTAAGCTAGAGAAGGATTGCACCTCAGAGTCACCTAATGCATTTTGGACTAGGGAAAAGTACTTTGTCTCCTTACCTTTTAACCCACTAGAAAAACCAAAAGCTCAAAAAGTCTCTCCTGCACTTATGTCTCCCTCAGAAAGAGAATTCTGTGCAAATGAAATCAAAGAACTCTTAGACAAAGACCTTAAAGAACTCTCTAAGAGCCCTTGGGCATGTCGAGCATTTGTTGTCAATAAACACTCTGAGATAAAAAGAGGACAACCCAGACCGGTTGTGAATTTTAAACCCTTGAACAAAATCCTTGAACCAGTTCGTTACCCTCTACTTGATGAATCTAGTCTTCTACAAAGAATAACAAGATGCACAATTTTTAGCAAGTTTGACTTGAAGTCTAGTTTTTACCAGATTGGAATTGAAGCAAAAGATAGGTACAAAACTGCCTTTGTTGTTCCTCAAGGGCAGTATCAGTGGAAGGTCCTTCCATTTGGAATTACTAATGCACCATCAGAATTCCAGAAAAGAATGGAAGATATCTTCAGAGAAAAGAAATGGGAATTAGTGTACATAGATTTTATTGTTATTTGTTCCAACAGTTTGTAGGAACATTTGAAACATCTTCAAGAATTTTATCCTTTGGTTTTCAAACATGGATTGGTTTTGTCAGAATTCAAAATGGAAATTGACAAAGAGGACATTGAATTTTTAGGATATAAAATAATTAAAGACATGTGATCCTTCAAGAACATGTCCTGAAGGTTTTTTCTCACTTTCTTGATGAGATCTTGGAAAAAGTTCAATTGCAGATATTTTTGGGAAGCCTAAATTATATTAGGCCATTCTACAAAGGACATGGAGATGAAATTCATATGCTACAACAACAACTGAAGAAAAATCCCCCATGATGGAATAAAGATATGATGGATGCAGTAAAGAAAATCAAATAAAAAGTAAAATATCTTCCTCCACTCTCACTACCACAAGGTTCGGGTCAAATGGTGATTGAAACAGATGCCTCCAATAAAGCTTGGGGAGGTATTCTCATAGAAAAACATGGAGATCAAGAAGATATCTGTGGCTATGCTTCAGGAGCATTAAAAAATGCATAAATAAATTATTTGTCAAATCATAAGGAAATCCTCGCAGTCAAAAATACTGTAAACCATTTCAAGATTTATCTAAAACCTGTCAAGTTCATTGTTAGAACAGATCTGAAAATAATGCCTGGTATGTTCAAGAATGAAAATCTTATGGAAGAAAATAGTTCTAGGATTCTAAAATGGTTTCTTTGGTTGCAAAACTTTGATTTTGAAATTGTATATAAATTAGGATATTTAAATTGTGTTGCTGATATGCTAACCAGAGAAGAATTACAGGAGAAACCTAGCCTCAACATGTTTGGCTATGGAGCATCTAGCTCGTCAAACAAAAAACCTAAGCTTGGGATCTTTAATGATCCCTTGTCAGAAGAAGAAAGAGAATATTTTTTGAATTTCCCCAGCACAAAGGAAGCATATAAGTATCTGGAACTCTCTTTGATCCAACAAGTAAATGCCTCTCCTCGGAAAATACAAATATTGGAGAGATGGGAAAAGCAAGACTTTAAAGGCTTAGAAAATGCCATGTACCAACTTCAGCAGCTTAATCACGTTTGGGTTGACATAGCTTATACAGATGGACGAGAATTGTATTATGTCGATATCAGTCTAGGATTTTTAACATGGAATAGTTATAACATCATATTACAGTTTTGCAGAGAACAGGGAGAAATAATAATTTGTGGAGATTCTTCTACACTAGTGCAACAACAATGGTTCATATGGACATATTTTTTCCTTGATAAATTCTGTCCAAGAAAATATTGGGTTCAACGACGTGAAAATTTCATCCTACACCTTCAAGCAGACATGATCATAGCACACCACAATCATATATGGTTTAAATTTAAATTACAACATCTTAGAGGAGCTTACTCTCCTCTTGAACTCCTTGTTTTCACTCAGCAGAAATTCAGAAGAATGGACAAAAATGGGCACCTCTTAGATCATAAAATTCATACAAGAAGAATTCCTTTAAAACTTAAAGTTGAATCCATTTTTCAAGGAGAATTCTGCTGCATTCCTAATGAAGTCATGATCGGATCCGATGTGGAACATTGTTTCTCAAATTGCTTATTTCCGGATATCGAATTTGGTTTAGATAGTGACTCTGACTCTGATAGATTCGTTGGTTGTATATGTGGGGAAAACCCATGTATTTGTAATCATGACAATGAATAATGGAAAGCATCATGGACCGTTAACAGTAGCTCCACTTTGGAAAACATCCAATCCATTGTCGGTAAATATCAGTCTGTTGTCATTCCGTAGATTATTTCATATGGTTTGGGTGACTTACCTAACAAAAGGTGCGATTTGATCCACTACCATGAGATCCGAATCAAGTCTTTTTACCGTTAGGTTTAAGTTTTGGGTCACCGGTTCACCGATTAAAATTTTATAAATAAGGTGTTCCTCCTCTCATTTGGACACCGTTTTCTTTTGAGTCTAGTAATATTTCTGAATTTTTTTAGTGTGTTGAGCACTGTGTATGCTTTTCCTCTGTGCCTCGAGCGATTAGCTGGGATCAAAAGCAGTGATCTCAATTGTAATGAGTCTGTAAAACCAGTAGCATATGCTCTCCATCTGCACTTACTGTGATAAGTCGGGATCAAAAACTCTAGTCAATTCTAGTCTGTGCTTGTGATGATCTTCACCCTCCGAAGACGAATAAGCAATATTTGAGTCTATATTGAAGGAATTGTATCGTCCAAAGTTTGGTGTTTGCACATTTCGGTATTGGCATCTCTCTTGGTATTTTAGTTTATGATATAATATCTACATAGAGTCCCACATATTATTTTAGTTACCTTTAAATATATATATTGATATAGATATTCTCATATACATATTATATAAAATTTACTTATTATCCTTTATTATTATCCATGCATCATATATCATAATTATTTATTTTGATGCTTCCCTTACTTTACATTATTTCTTTGATCAAGAACTCAGGTAGGGCTTGGTTGGTCAACTAGGTTAGGTAGCTCTAGATCTTCCTTGCATGTTGGATTACCTCATATTCATGGCAGTTCTTCCAGTCCTCGATGAAAAGTAGATTTGAAATTAAACAACTTAAATAAGTATGATGATGGTTGGTTCTATTCAGAGTCTTTTCAACTCAACACCCTTTTATTTATAGTAACCCCTACTACTATTCAGAGCCTAAGCTCAACACTATTAATTGAGTGTTACAGTAGTGCAATTCTAGAGCCTCTCACTCAACACAAATACTAGGATGCACTTGTACAATACACCTAGGGATACAATGGCCAAATATACGATGCTCCAGAGCTTATGCTCAACATCAAGTTGGAGTGCTCCAAGTCTTATGCCCAACATTTCCATTGTTACTAGTTGTGGTTACCTATGTGCTCCAGATGTTACGCTCAACACATAGTTTCATAACCCATGTGCTCCAAAGCTTATGCTCAATAGATAATCTCATCACACATGTGCTCCGGGGCTTATACCTTACACATCATAGAAATCAATCATGCATTTAGTATTCTGCACAATACATCACAAATAATCATCTCATTATATATTAGGGCTTGTGCCTAATCACATAGTAATAAATCCAGTACATCAGGGCCTATTCCCAACATATATAATCATATACAAGACAATAAAACATGTGCATTAGCTCACGCCCAGTATATATATCTAATCAACATAACTCATGTGTAGTGGGGCATACAACAATATATAGACATAAAAATAACATCAAAGTAACTCATATGCAGTGGGGATCATGCCCAACATAGTCAAGGTCAAAATTAGGGATATTACATCTGTCCCTGCTTAGAACAACACCGTCTCGATGTTCTAGGGACTAGAAATGAAATCATGAAACAAGGTGGGGTAACCCTCTTTCAGGGTGGATTCATTCTCCCATGTGACCTCATCGGTCCCAAAGTGCTTCCATTGCACTTTTAGCTAGACAATAGTTGGTTTTTAAGTTGTACTTCCATTTTTTCTAGAATGTGAATGGGCTCTTGCATAAACTCCCCTTCAGGTTCCACCTGTAGCAAGGACCAATCAATCACATGTTTAGTATCATATACATATTTCTTCAATAGAGATGCATGAAAAACAATATGAACCTTTATATGAGTAGTTAAAGCTAATTCATACACTATTGGCCCTCTCTTTCCCAGTATCTCAAAGGGTCCACAAAATCTTGGTGCCAATTTTCCGCACCTTCCCAGGCTCATTGAGCTTCTTTTTTCTTTTACTTTTAAATAAACTTGTTCACCGATTTGGAAATATTTATCCTTTCTTTTCTTATCTACATAACTCTTCTGGAGGTCTTGTTCTTCCTTTTGATTCTGTTGCACTTTGGTGACTAACTGTTCTAGGTATTTTATTAAATCTGGCGCTAACATGAGCCTGTCCACCGGACTATCCCAAGTTACTGATGTCCTACAGTTTTGGCCATAGAGTACCTCGAAGGGACTCATTTTCGAGGAGGTATGGTATCTGTTTTTATATGAAAACTCTACGAAGTGAAAATAATCTTTCCACTTTGTGGGACTGTTCATCTCGTACATTCTAAGCACATTCTCCAAAATATGATTTACTCATTCCATATTCCCATTTGTCTGCGGGTGGTAGGAGGTACTGAAATTTAACTGTGTTTCTAAGTCGAAGAATAAATATCTCCAGAAGTTACTGGTGTTGGGCCCAGAAATGGCCTCTTTTGACCACCCTTAGTTACCTCTTCTTGTTCTATCCTACCCCATTGAGCATGCCAAATAAACCTTTTACCCCCACTCTACTCTTCAAACCACCAAGGTATGATTGGTCATTGTTTTATTTTATTAATACTTATGGTTGTGATAATTAAGGCTTCGTATCTCTCAATGCGCTAACATATGATGGTTTATAAAGGTATTTTGAGATATATGGACTGCAGGAAGATTGGGCTGAACAGGCTATGAAAAGGATGGGCATTCATCGCTCAATTTGATCCCCATCCACCCTATCATTACCCAAGGAATGCGGTTCCATTGCGATATCCTGGACAAAGCTGTGTCAAGGTAGCTGTAATAGAATGCGTAAGACTTGGAGGTCAACAGTGCGTTGCTGCTTGTGTGTAGCTGTAATCTGAAGATATTGTCACTCCTAGGGCGATTAACAGTTTTCCTATGTTTCCTATTTTTCATCCTGCCACGTTTGTAACAGTTGTTGTCATTTAGTGCGCCTGAAGATCAGGGATCTTCATGGCTGCCCCATAATAGGATAGGATGTTATGATTTACATTGTATAAATATGGGGAACTGTTTCGAACTAGGGGTTGTTGAACATATAATCAATTCATTGTATTCGTTGTGAGGAGGAATTGTGTAATTATTCTGTCTTTTAATACAAGGAGTTACTTCTGATATAAAGGTTTTTGCGGGTGTTCAACCAGCATCTCTGTGTGAAGGCTGGGCCCGCCTTCCATAGGGATCACTTAGTTAAATTAGGTCTTTTCAATTATTTTGTTGTGTGATGTTATGTTAATTTTATTTCTTCATAGGAAGCTGTAACAAGTGTGGATTTACAGTGTGTCATGATTGCATTCCTTGGATACCTATAGTGGCATAGTGTGACAGTCAACTGAGTAGGTAATTATTTCTTATGCAATTCGTGTGGTAACTGTAACAACTCTATTCATCCTTATATCTTTTAGTTGTCGTTTCCATGAATCTTTGCAGCTTGTCTCTTATTTTTATGATTACAGAATTTCATTCCTGTATTTCATTTTCCTAGAACAGCTGAACTCAATCTCTGTATTTTGAATTCCTAGATCAATATTCAATTTATGTTTTTGGATTCCTAGGACAATCGGATTAGATAGTTGAGTTAATCATTAAGTGGTGTGAACAGGATTTCCCTTTATCTGCAATCGTAATTTAGATGTGACTTTTATTTTTCCATTATTAGATCAAGACATAGCAGAAGGTAATTGTGATTGCATTCCTTAGAAGGTAACTAGATTAATTAGATTCTTGGGATGAGCATAGCCGAACAGAGGATAGTATTGTTCAATTACAGTGATTTCATGTTTAAGCATATACTGTGCATGTTATCCTTGAAATACAAGACTTTCCCGGGTTGACAATAAATATTGTACACTCTGTATGTTAGTTGTAATTCACTTGCGTATTGGGTGTCCGACATTTTGGCGCTGTTGCCGAGGAAGGATAAAGATTAAACACCATCATTAGTTGCATCCTGTAATTGTTTCTATTCAGTATTTTCCATGTTTTTGTTGTAATGATTTGGGTTGCATGAATATAAGAAGGGTAAAGCATGATCATATTTCGACTCCCAAAGCCCCACAAAATACTAATAGTGTAGGTGGTTTGGGTTGCGGTAGAGGTCCACAATTAGGCAGAAGGACATTCATTGATGATCTTGTTGACAAGACCGATTCATCCACCAGGGCTTGCCATTAGGAAATTCCTATCAGAAGAATCCCTACCGATCCTAGGGCGCCAGCATCAGGGTCCACAGTGGAGAACACACGAGCAGCTGCAACTTCCTCAAATATCCCTACAGGAGAGGACAAAGCTGGTACAAATGGACTTGTTGGTAGAAGCCCGATCTACCGCATTTACGGGAAGGTTGTAACTAAAGAAGAGTGGACACAGTTCCACCAGAAGATTGATGATCAGTAGAAGAATGAAGAAAAGAACGAGGAGACGAACGAGGAGAAGAACGAAGAAAAGAATGAAGAAAAGAACGAGGAGAGGAACAAAGGAAAAAATGAAGAAGAGAAAATAGAAGAAGGAATGAGTAATAGACATGAATCTGATGAGGAAGAGGCAATGGGGGAAATCCATCATCATGAAAATCATTCCCTTCCTGAAGGGACGGTGGCTACACTTCAATTCCCAATTCAGCAGCCAGAAGGGACAGCTCCTATGAAAAATATATCACCATCAGTGTTGTCTCGCTTCCATGGAAAAGTGGTAGAGGACCTAGATGAATTTATTTTCGAGTTTGATATCCTCTGTCGCAGCTACGACTACGTCACCGATGCAAAAAAGTTGAAGCTCTTCCTTGCCACTCTAAAGGACAATGCATTACGTTGGTTCATGAGCCTAGGAGGTGGAACTATCACTGATTGGGATAGGATGAAATAGGTGTTCCTGTAGAAATATCACGAATATCGTAACACCAAAGAAAAAAGAGAAGAATTGTTCAAAATGGTGTAGAAGGAAGACGAGAGTCTGGAAGATTTTGTAGAAAGGCTCTTATACAATGTGCAAAGAGCTGGATAGATGAACATGGGGTTGGATGTGCTCAAGATAATCCCGCTTCACAGGATTAGGGATGATTTCCTATATATGTTAAACCTATTAGGAAAGGGGGATATCTCCAAGGAATATTTCTAAAATATTGTGGAATTATGTAAAAGGTACTCTACGGGATCTTCCAGGAATAATAGGTGGGACAAATGGGATAAGCTAGAATGCGATGTCTTCGATAGAACTCAGAAGTCATCTAATGGAGGAGCCACCTGTGTAGAGATAGGCAACCTCCTTGAAAATTTTAAAACAAAAATGATGAGCTCCATCTCCTTGAAAATCGACATCCTGAAGGAAAAGCAAAAATAGGCAGTAGAGGACCTCACACTAGGTGTGTTCTACCCTCGGTGTAGAAAGAACCACCCTCTGAGGGAGTGCCCACTTGACAAGGTAGAGGTGTGTCAGCTGTGTGAGCTAAACCATGACACAAAAGAATGCCCCTCACTTCCCCAAGTGAAGGCTGCTCTGCAGGCATCAACTCCAGAGGTGGAACCGACCTACTTCATTGCACAAAAGAAACGTTGGTAGCCTCGAGACCAAGGTATGACCCCAGACTCGTTTCCATTTTTGAATAATATGAGTAATTGAAATAATATGCAAAATGTGAATACACAATTCCCTTCAATTTATTCTCAGTGGAACCCTTCTCAACCTTCAATACAAAATTATAACTCATGGAATCCCTGGACACAGCCACCACATCAAGCTACTTCTTGGTCTCCTGGGTGGAGGAATTTCTATCCGGGGAACCATTTTCCTCAACAACCTCCACATCAATAGCCACCATATCCTCCTCAATATCCTCAATATTCTCAATATCCTCAATACCCTCATCAACAGTTGCAGCCGCAGTTGCAGAACAATTATACCCCTAATGTATCGATAAAACCTCAGCTGCCTGCTCAACCTAATCCTAACCCAAACAATAAAACAATCCATCAATTTGAGACTATCAACATGCCTGCCTACTCCCTTTCTCCTATGCCTTGCAACGATATTAGTTAACGGTCAGGGAAAATAGTAGAGCCTGTGATCATAGAAGATGTTCCACCCTCTATACATGAAGAAGGGGTGAATCCACAACATTTATCCGATACAACCCCCATTATTGAAGATGCTGAACATCCCACAAATGGGACGGCTGAAACATAAAATGATAAATCTAGTGATACGCAGCCTACTCAGCTGATTAGGCAACCACCGTATCCCGAGAGATTAATGCTACTAAGGACAGGGGGACAACCCCAATTTAACCTCTTAGGAGAGTTAAAGAATCTTTATGTTAAAATCCCCCTCCTTCAAGCTCTTCAAGATGTACCTATATATGGTAGAACTGTTCAGGACATGTGCACAAAGAAACCAAGGAGGAAGCCCAGAGACCCTCCCACTGTCCACGTCATAGGGAAATTATCTACATTAATAACATGAAAAAACCTATTGGCCAAGTATGATGACCCTGGGAATCCCATTGTCACTGTGCAGATTGGGCATACACAGATACCCAACGTACTAGTGCATTTAGGAGCAGTGATTAATGTCATGACAATTGAGACTGTAAGAAAACTTGGGCTCACTAATCTTAGGCCGACCCCCACTGTTTTAGAACTGGCAGATAGATCCACCATTAAACCTGAAGGAATTCTGGATGATCTCGTCATCTCAGTTGACTCTTGGGAGTATCCTGCTGACTTCTTGGTTTTACAACCTAAGTTGCAGTTGGGAGGACACCCACTGATTCTAGGAAGGCCTTGGTTGGCCATAGCCGATGCTTTCATTAGCTGTCAATCTGGGTCTATGACCATATCCGATGGCATCGAGACTAAGAACCTCACTCTCTATCCTCCAGCTCGGCCGAGTCTAGAAGTTGAAACTTCTTTTTGGATGGAGCTAGAGGAAGAGGAGGGCGTTCATCCATTATTAAATCTGAGGGAAAGCCTGAACTTTTAAAGATGAAATTGAAGACGATGCCATTAATAACTTCATCAGTGAACTCACCTCAGTCAATAAAGAAGTTTATCAAATCCTAAACATTACTCTGGGTAAGGAAGAACAAGAAAATCTCACAGAAGAAGCACTAGTCGGTGACACACACATAATCCCAGTATTGAAAAATTCAAAAAGTATTCCCATTGAGGTAGAGTCTGGAAAAACCTTGAATATTAACCCCAACCTCTCCTTAGATGAATAGAAGTGCCTGATCAGTCTCTTGAAAGAACACAAGGGGGCATTCACCTGAGAGTATACAGACATGAGGGGTATTCCCTCTAACCTATGCACCCATCATATTTATATTAAAAGCAACTCCCGGCCTGTGTGTCAGCCTCAATGATGAATGAAACCCAATCTTAGGGACATAGTGAAGGAAGAAATTCAGAAACTCTTGGAAGCCGGGTTTATATATCCTATTTTAGACAGCGAGTGGGTCTCCCCGCTCGTAATTGTACCCAAGAAAAATGGTAAATGGAGGGTCTGTGTTGACTATAGGGAGCTGAACAAAGCTACACAAAAGACCACTTTCCCTTGCCCTTTATTGATCAAGTGCTTGACACCCTATCCGAGAAGAAGTTCTTCTCTTTCCTAGATGGGTTTAGCAGGTACAATCAGATTCAGATTGCTCCTGAAGACCAAGATAAAACTACTTTCACTTGTCCGTGGGGAACGTTTACTTACAGAGTGCTTCCCTTTAGTTTATGTAATGCACCAACAACATTTCAAAGAGCTGTAATCGACATATTTTCTGAATTAGTTAATGACAGTATGACATTTTTTATGGATAATTTCACTCCTTATGGCAAGGATTTTGAAGAAGCATTGGAAAATTTGAAAAAAGTTTTAACTCGCTGTGAATAGACCCAGCTCTCTTTAAGCACTGAAAAGTGCCATATGATGATGAGTGAGGGAGTAGTATTGGGGCACTTCATCTCTGTTGATGGCATTCAGGTGGACCCCTCAAAAATCAAGGTGATAAAAAATATACCTACTCCTGCAACTCAAAAAGAGGTGCGAAGTTTTCTAGGACATGCTGGATACTACCGAAGATTTATAGAAAATTTTTCCAAACTTGCTTCTCTTTTGTTTTCATTGTTAATGAAGGATGTGTAGTTTGTTTGGAGTGAAGCATGCCAAACAGCGTTTGTTAAGCTTAAGGAGAAGCTTTCCATAGCTCCTATCTTAAGAGGGCCCAATTGGACCCTACCCTTTCACATTTCTTCAGATGCTTCTGATATCGCTATTGGAGCAATTTTAGGACAGCAGGATGGTTAAATACCTTATGCAATTTATTATATTAGTAAAAACTTAGCCCCTGCTGAATTTAATTATACTATCACCGAGAGGGAATTCTTAGCTATTGTATACTCCATTAACAAATTTCGACAGTACATTACTGGGCATCCTACATTTGTGCACACTGACCACTCTACCATTAAATATCTAATGAACAAACTCGTCTCTAATGCCAGAGTGACTAGATGGTTCTTATTATTACAGGAATTTGATATTACCATCATAGATAAACCCAAAAAAGAAAATGTTGTCGCTGATGTTTTATCTCGTTTCACTAACAGTGATGATAATTTTCTTGTTGAGGACTCTTTTCTAGATGAACATTTATTCGCAGTTTCAGCTCATTCCCCTTGGTATGCATATGTCGCTAATTACTTGGTTGCAGGAAAGCTTCCGGCACATATGTCCAAAAGAGAAAAGAGAAAAATCATCTAGCAAAGTGCCAGGTATTGTTGGGTAAACGGTCATCTCTTTTACACAGGTCCTGATCTTGAAATCAGAAGATGTGTAAGGGAAGATGAAATATTTCATATATTGAAGGCCTGCCATGATGAACCTTGTGGGGGAAACTTTGCAGACAGAAGGACAGGAGACAAAGCACTGAGGATGGGATACTATTGGCCAACTCTCTTTAGGGATGCAAAAAGATATGTTCAGTCCTGTGATAGCTGCCAAAGGATGGGCCAGCCCAACAGATTAGATCAAATGCCTCTGCAACCTCAATCAGTAATTGAACCATTTGATAGATGGGCTTTGAATTTCATTGGCCCTATCAGCCCTCATTCCAAACAGAAAGCTTACATCTTGGTATGTACCAATTATATGACCAAAATGGGTAGAAGCTGTAGCTCTGGTGAAGGCTAACGACTAGGCTGTGATCGACTTTCTATACAGTGAAATATTTACCCATTTTGGGGTACCTAAGGAAGTAGTTACTGATGGGGGACCTCAGTTTATGTCGTATCAAATTGAAGCTCTGCTACGGAAGTGTCATGTTCAGCATAGGGTAGCTTCACCTTACCATCCCCAAGCCAATGGCTAGGTGGAAAGCACTAATAAAGTTATTGAATCCATCCTTACCAAGACAGTTAAGAGCCATCGTAGAGATTGGGTTGACATGCTTCCAGAAGCACTATGGGCATATCGCACCACTTGGCATAACACCATAGGTTTCTCTCCTTACGATTTAGTATATGGAAAAAGTGCCATCTTCCCAATTGAATTTGAAATCAAGACCCTGAAGACGACCACCGAAGTAAACCTGGATGTAACTGAAGCCTAGAAAAGAAGATTGAATCAATTGAATGAACTGGACAAGAATCGGTTAGCTGCAGTGGACTAGATAGTGTTAATTCAACAACATAGATCCAATTGGCATGACCGATTCATTAAAAAGAAGGTCTTCTGTGAGGGAGATTGGGCACTATTGTACGATTCCAGATTCAAAAGAGATTTCAAGGGAAAATTACGCACAAGATGGCTGGGGCCATACCTAGTAGATAAGGTATTTGATAACAACACAGTCCACCTGGTAACTATTGATGAAAACCATGTACCATTATTTGTTAATGGTCACAAGGCTGCGACTGTACCGTAAACCAATTTCAAAGGATGCATTTATCTCGCAAATTGCCGCTGATCCAGATTACCAGCTAGCATAAGGGCAGGAATTTCTCTCTGCCTCTGTCAATCTTTAAATTAATCACTGTAAATTGCGCATGAATCATTGTACATAAATAATTTCTTTTTTTTCTCGTTATGTTATCTTTTCTTTTTGCACTTGATTTTTTTTTTCTATTGTTTTTCCAAAAGTTGCAGGGAAGCGCCCAAGGATGAGGGTCATATCGATCCTGTCGACCGAAAGTCATTTTTCTATGCTTTCCTGCACCATGAATTTTTTTTTCTTTTCCCTTAAATAAATTTGTCACAACTGCGACACCTTTTCTGGAAGCTATGACACCCATTTTTCAGCAGCTGCAACACCCATTTTCTGGTAGCTGCGACACCCATTTCTCGACCGCTGCAACACCCATTTTCTGGTAGCTGCAACCAATTTTTCGGTAGCTGAGACACCCATTTCCCGGCCACTGCAACACCCATTTTCTGACAGTTGCAACCCATTTTCCGGCAGCTGCGACATCGTTTTCCAATGGCTGCAACACAGTTTCTGGCAGCCGCCGCATCATGAAATGCCACCTTCTTCCATTCCCAGACGCTGTGACCCTATTTCACTTTTGACCATAAAACCTGTTTCCCGTCGCTCCAGCGCAGTCACTTTCCGTCCGTTTAATATTTTCTTCCCTCTTTTTCGGCAGCTGTGACATCTCTTCCGGTAGCTGCGACATCTCTTCCGGTAGCTGCGACATATTTTTCGGCGGCTGGGACATCTTTTCCGGCAGGTGCAACTCCGCTATATTTAGCTGATTTTTCTAGCATTAAAGGCCGCGTCTCTGATTTGCTTTCTTTATGACCTACGGCTGTGACTCCTGTGTTATTAGCAGATCTTTTTGCATGCCATCAACTGCTCTAGATATGGCTCCAATTCCTCATGCTGACAATCTGACCCATAATGTGATATTTCTCATAATTTCGACCATTTTGACACGACTATTTTTGCTTCATCGGCGGAAAGAATTATTGCAGTACCTTCATAATAATGATTATATTTAATGACTGCACAGTGCACAAGTTTGGCTTTTGCAATGTCTGTAACCACACGTTCTATTATTCTCCGAAGGACATCCAGCGTGCATTTTCGAAGGCATGGCTTTGATTAACCACTTGATTAAGTATCAATATGATTTAACAATGTCAGTCGTACCTCCCTTTTTAAGCCCACTATTGCATCTATTAACTCTCTGCCCATGCAACGTAAAGACTAATTATGCTACCTAATAACCGCCACCTTTCCCAATTCAAAATAAAATTTCAAATAATCCGGTGTGCTGAAACTTTCCAAATTTTCCTAACTCTCCTCTCAGTGGTCCATGCATACTCTGTGCTGTAACCTCCATTGTCGGAGTCTGTAATCTATTGAACCGCAAACTAGTTTTGAATTCAGAGACATGGGGATTCCGGCTCATTATGAACCTTCAAACACACGAGAGCTCAAGAGGAACGCTGCAGTCTTCACTATCTTTCAAGCTACCGGTTGGACGGAATTTTTTGAACGTCTGAATGGATTTCATCGTGAAGCAGCCTTACAGTTTGCTCTAAACCTCACAGAAACTCACTCAGAGGTTTGGGGATTGCGCATTGAAGTTTCTGAAGTCATTATAGCTGAGGTCACTGGTATTCCTCAGGTGAGAAGGGCTTGGTTTGGATGTCGAGTCCCCACTACTGCAGCAGTACATGACTTTCTAATAGAGGGGGAGCAGGTTCAAACAACAAAAAGGGGGATAGTATTACAATCATTGCCATAGCCATGGAATCAAGTCGCTATTTTTCTCAAGAAATATATCACCTGTGAAGGTAGGTACCAAACTGTCTATAATTCTGAACTCCCTTTACTATCTCATCTCCGTCACAGGGTTCTGTTAAATATTCCATATTATTTGCTCAATGATTTGTATCATATGGCAGGGTTTGTTTGAGTTGCCAAACATCCACTCGCCTTACTGACCCACCATGGCATCATTAAATTAATCATCTTAAGGACCCTTGCTCAACACAATATAACTTGGGAGAAATTTACAAATCAAGTTCAAGAACCCGCTCCTTTTCCCAGTATCCCACTAGAAGAAGAGTAGGTCCATCCATAGTTGGGGGGACATGAAGCAGAACAGGAGGATCGGAGCCCCTCCAATATAGTTGGGGGGGGAGATGAGACTGGATCAGAGGATCAACCAGGGGCACAAGCAGAACAATTGAGAGAAGATGTACATAAAAACCCAGTGGAAGAACTAAATAACAGGGTAGCTCTGACAGCAAAGGGTGAAATTAGAGTAGCATTAGATGCTACGACAATTGAACTTGAAGATGACATAGCCATGGCAACAAAAGAAAATATTGAGCTAGTGATCATTGAATCTTCACCCGAGTGGGGAGGAACTTTGATTGAGGAAAACAACCCAAGGAACAAGAAAATGCTGGAACTGGGAACATTCCTTCTACCTCAGCTGTGAATCCAGAAACTCCAGCACCACAAAGAAAAAGGAAGAGATCAAATGATGAAATTAATATATCTCCACCAATAAGAAGGAAAAGAACCAGGTCAGTTGCAGCAGCAAAAGCAGCAAGGAAAAGATGGGAAACCTTAGAAGCACAAATTGAGTTCCCCATTCTTGAACCTAGGCCAATTGATGCATATTGAAGAAGACATCCAATCTCAGTAGCAGGAGGAAAAAGAAGAACAGGGCTCTGTCACACAAGAACCAGTAGCCTCATAGCCTCTGGCTGAGATTGCAGCTGATAATCAGGTAGAAAATGGAATTAAAATTCAGGAGGAAGATGCTCCACAAGAACCAACATCCTCATAGTCAGCTGCCAAAATTGCCACGAGAGAACCCCAAAAAGAGGACATTGTTACACAAGAACTAGCGTCTCCAAGAGTGGTGGATGTTGTTGCTGAAGAGAGTCCAGAAAAGGTTGCTGTCACACAAGAACCAACACCCCCCGAGATAGCTTCAGATGTGCAGGGTGTCCAATGTGGCACATTAGGTGACAAGGTGTGGATTGATCCCCTTCGAAATTTCATCGACCTAGATTCTGACAAGGAGGAGCATCATGAAGAAGCAATCCTAAACCTTACAACAGAAGTCTTAATTCTGAGAATGAAGGTAATAAAATGGAAGAGCCAGGTGGAGTAATACCAAGGAGGGATAATTTCCCTTACTGAGCATAAAAATATTATCAGGAGACTGGAGGAGAAATGGGAAGAAGAATGTATGATCCAGAGACTTCGAGAGGAAGAGCTACAGAACAATTTAAGGGAGCTAAAAAAGTTCCCGTTTATGTAGAAGGAAAAAGAGTAGATGTATGATCTCTCTCAAGAACTACTGGGCACTAGGGTACCTTCTTCTTCTTAGCATGTCTTCCTGTTTGAACAGTTTGTTTGGTTTAAGTTGAGAGCTTTAAAAGAAGGGAGGTCATTTGAGATAACGACCTCAGCAAAATTTTTGGAGACATTTTTAAGAAGTAATTTTGAAGATCAAAATTTGCTGTGTGAATTATATTTGCATGAGATGGCTTGCCCTCTGGATCGCCATTCAAATCTTGTCCCTTTTTTAGGGGATGTTCAGTTGAGGGCCTTTGCTTCTTTTGTGAGCAATCATGCTCAATGGGAAAGGTATTTTCAAACCTTTTCTCACAATGAAGCTCACTCTAACCTATGGGTTCGAAGTGAGCCTCAAAATCTGGGTATTCTTCTTGCTCGATACAGGAGTTTGCTTTCCTGCCCCATCCAGACTTGACACATAATGGAACTACAAGAGGAATTTATTTCTACTTGTACCAACCATATTTCTATACACCAATAAGCAGCGTTGGAAGGAAGTAAGCACAGATGGCAGGTTGCCTCTCCTATACTTAGGAGCAGAGACCCCTATTATTTTAGAAAATTTGAACAGGCACTTTCCAGGGTCGAGGGTTATGTTGGATGTATCAGGGAATGCGGGGCTAATTGGTTGGGTCTGAAATTTAAATTTCTCCTCATCTAGTGGCCGGAGAAACCATATAGGATGTAATTCTCACTAACCAAGGCAGAGGAGCAGTGATGTTGGAGATATTGGATTGCTCACAGAGGGTTCATAGAAAAAGAAGGGACGCCTAAGTTCCCCTACAACTTCTCTTCTCTCCATGAACAGAGCTCAGTGCAAGATTCATATTCAGAGTAATGGAGGTTGTTGCATGAGGACATGCAATAGGACAGTTGGGGGGAGATGTTGGGCCAAAAAATGGCCTCTTTTGACCACCCTTAATTACCTCTTCTTGTTCTATCCTACCCTGTTGAGCATGCCAAATAAACATTTTATCCCCACTCTACTCTTCAAATCACCAAGGTATGATTGGTAATTGTTTTATTTTATTAATACTTATGATTGTGATAATTAAGGCTTCGTATCTCTCAATGTGCTAACATATGATGGTTTATAAAGGTATTTTGAGATATATGGACTGCAGGAAGATTGGGCTGAACAGGCTACGAATAGGATGGGCATTCATCACTCAAGCTGATCCCCATCCACCCTATCATTACCCAAGGAATGCGGTTCCAGTGCGATATCCCGGACAAAGCTGTGTCAAGGTAGCCGTAATAGAATGCGTCAGACTTGGAGGTCAACAGTGCGTTGCTGCTTGTGTGTAGCTGTAATATGAAGATATCGTCACTCCTGGGGTGATTAACAGTTTTCCTATGTTTCCTATTTTTCAGCCTTCCACGTTTGTAACAGCTGTTGTCATTTAGGGTGCCTAAAGATCAGGGATCTTCATGGCTGCCCCATAATAGGATAGGATGTTATGATTTACATTGTATAAATATGGGGAACTGTTTCGAACCAGGGGTTGCTGAACATATAATCAATTCATTGTAGTAGCTGTGAGGAGGAATTGTGTAATCATTCTGTCTTTTAATACAAGGAGTTACTTCTGATCTAAAGGTTTTTGCGGGTGTTCAGCCAGCATCTCTGTGTGAAGGCTGGGCCCACCTTCCATAGGGATCGCTGAGTTAAATTAGGTCTTTTCAATTATTTTGTTGTGTGATGTTATGTTAATTTTATTTCTTCATAGGAAGTTGTAACAAGTGTGGATTTACAGTGTGTCGTGATTGCATTCCTTGGATACCTATAGTGGCATAGTGTGACAGTCGACTGAGTAGGTAATTACTTCTTATGCAATTCATGTGGTAACTGTAACAGCTCTGTTCATCCTTAGATCTTTTAGTTGTCGTTTCCATGAATCTTTGCATCTTGTCTCTTATTTTTATGATTATAGAATTTCATTCCTGTACTTCAATTTCCTAGAACAGATGAACTCAATCTCTGTATTTTGAATTCCTAGATCAATATTCAATTTATGTTTTTGGACTCCTAGGACCATCGGATTAGATAGTTGAGTTAATCATTAAGTGGTGTGAACAGGATTTCCCTTTATCTGCAATCGTAATTTAGATGTGACTTTTATTTTTCCATTCTTAGATCAAGACATAGCAGAAGGTAATTGTGATTGCATTCCTTAGAAGGTAACTAGATTAATTAGATTCTTGGGATGAGCATAGCTGAATAGAGGATAGTATTGTTCAATTGCAGTGATTTCGTGTTTAAGCATATACTGTGCATGTTATCCTTGAAATACAAGACTTTCCCAGGTTGACAATAAATATTGTACACTCTGTATGTTAGTTGTAATTCACTTGCATATTGGGTGTCCGACAACTGGTAAAATTTGTATCTCGATCCGAGATGACTGCCTTGGGTATCCTATGCAATCACAATATCTTCTTTAAGAAAATGTCAGCAATGTGAACTGCTTTGTAAGTTGACTTAATGAGAATAAAGTGTGTCACTTTGGACAACTTATTGAACACTACAAAGATGGAATCATTTTTCTTCTTGCTCTTTGGTAAACCTATGATGAAATCCATACTGATAACCTCCCACTTCCATTCCAGAATGGGTAATAGTTGTAGTAACCCTAAAGGATGTTGGTGCTCAACTTTGACCAACTGACACTCTTGGAATTTTGCAATGAATAGTGCTATGTCGGCCTTTAACTTAGGCCATAAAAAGTTTTTATTTACTGCCGATATCATCTTTTGATATCTTGGGTACCCTGATTAGGGATTTCTATGGAACTCTGTTAGAATTTTGGACCTGATGTCTCCTTCCTTCGGAACATACAGTATTTATTTATACCACAATACTCATGTTTCATCTACCTTATATTCTTTTTGTTGTTGGAATAACTTGTCCTCCTAAATATTTTTGAGCACTTCAACATAGAAATTTTGAACTTCGCTTGTCGTTCTATTCCTATCGTGCAAATAGAATCGGTTGGATCAAAGTTACCTCATACAACATATGAGCTCGTCAACTTAAAGCATCGACGCTTTTTTTCCTTTCCCTTTATGTGCTTTAATTTGAAGTGGTACTCGCTAAGGAAGTCCAACCATCTGGCCTGCATGGAATTTAGATATGGTTGGTCGAACAAATACTTCAGACTCATGTTGTCTATCTTTAGGAGAAACTTCTTCCCCATGAGGTAGTTCCTTCACATATTCAAGGCGTGGATAATGGATTCTAGCTCAAGATCATGTGTGGGATAGTTTTTTCTGTGTTATTTTAATTTTTTTGATTCGTAATAGATTACATAGTCATTTTGCATGAGGACTCCACCAAGTCATTCCTTGCTCGCAAATGTGCAAACAACAAAATCTCCACCGGGATCCGTAATTCGTAGTATAGGTTCAGTATTTAAGAGTTTTTTAAGCTTTTGGAATCTTTCCTCACACTTGGTTGTCCACATGAATTTGTTTTCCTTATTTTGTAAGGAGGTCATGGGACAAGAAATCCTTGAAAAGTTCTCAATGAGATTTCTATAGTAACCTGATAGTCCCAAAAATGACCTAATGTATGTGACACAAGTAGGGGTAGGCCATTCTTCGATGGCTTTAATCATTTCTGGGTCGACAACTATACCTTTGTTGGAAGTGATGTGACCTAGATATTGTATCTGTGGTTTGTAAAATTACATTTTCTAAACTTAGTGTAATGTTAGTGTTCCCATAACACCCGTAGTAGTATTCGGAGGTGTTCCTCATGTTCTTGTTTACTCTTTGAGTAAACTAGTATTTCATCTATAAATACCAATACCAAAGTATCCATGTCTTCACTAAAGATATTGTTCATTATGCACATAAAATTTGTCGGTGCATTGGTTATCCCAAAAGGGATTACTATGACCTCATAATGGTCGTATCGAGTCTGAAAGGCGGTTTTGTGTATATCTTCAACACGGATCCTTACCTGGTAGTATATGGATCGCAAGTCGATCTTTGAAAATATCTTTGCTCCTCCTACTTGATCGAATAATTCATAGATCCTAGGGAGTGGGTGATTGTTCTTGATGGTCATCTTGTTGAGTTTTCGGTAATCGATGCACATTCGCATCGTACTGTCCTTCTTATTTACGAAAAGTATAGGTGCTCCCCAAGGAGACACACTAGTTCTGATGTAACCGTTCTCTATCAATTCCCGTAACTGTAAATTGAGATCCACCAACTCTGGTGCGCTCATACGGTATGGGGATTTTGAAGCTAGTACTGACCCTGTTGTCAGCTATATGGAAAATTCTAAGTCCTGCTTGGGTAGCAGTACCAATATTTCCTCTAGAAATACATCCTTGAAGTCTATGAGAACTGGAAAGTCCTCAATTTGTTGTTCTCCCTCATCTTCTACATCCTGGATGTTAATTGAAAAAAGTTTGCAGCCCTTCCTTATACATTTCTTCGCTTGTAAGGTAGATATCTGTTTAATAGAAACCTTATTGGGTATGCCTTGAATGTTTGTTTTATTCCCTTGGTTTTCCATGCATAATATTGACTTGTTTAAATAGTCAAGCATAACATGGTTCTATTCCAACCAGTCCATGCCTATAAGTATGTCGTACAATCCTAAGGGTAATCTATCTAGATCTACCTTAGCTGGAAAACCGTTCATGTCTATCTTGCAGTATTTTACTAGTTCCGAAACCTTTCTTTTTGTACCAGTGGCTAGTTTTACCAGCCATGGTTTCTCATCTTTCACTTTGTTTAGTTTACACGTGTCAACAATCTTGGGGAAACATAGCTTCAACAAGCACCGAGATCAATTAAAATTGAAATAGAAGTGTTTGAAACCTTACCTTCTATTTCGACCACAGTAGCCTAATGGTCTTCTTGTTGGTCATCAAGCACTGCATAGAGCCTAGCCTTACTAGCCATGTCTTCTACTATTGGGTCCTCTTGTAGGCTGTGTAGGAATCCATTAGTATTGTTTGGAAAATCTCTAGCATAATGGGGCTCTTGGAATTTCAAATAGCTAACCTGCGGTGGGGCATCCTTGGCTCCTTCATTTTCTATTGGTCTATTGGTTTTTGGAGTGGGAAAATTTGGTCGTGCACCAGTTTTGTTGAAATTCTTGTTAGATGGAAAACTATTGTTGTGTTTTCTGTATGGTTATGGTTTAAAACCAGGTTTTCAGTTGTACGAGAAGTTACTAGACCTGTCTCAACTTCTATTTATATTTTCTTGTCTCAGTTGTTGAAGTTCATAACAAAGTCTAGATTTGTGCAAGGTAGTGTCTTGGGTTTTGGGCATTTCAAACTCATTCCTCTCTCAAATATTTGGAGGAAGACATCCCATAAATTGTTGTGTCTTGACCTTTTAATCCTTTATAGAAGGTACGTAATGTAGCACATCCAAAAATCTATTGATAAAGGAATCCATGCTCAAGATACCATCTTTAACTTGTGAAATTATTTCACTTTTTTGTCAAAGAATCTTTCAGACATGTACTTTTCCTTGAAGATTATGCAGGAATTACTCCATTTGATTTCTGTTACTTCATCTCTTTTAGTATGTTTTAGGTCTCTCGACCATCTAGTTGTCTTACCATTTAAGTTGTAAATGGACAGCTAGGATTTCATCTCATTGGAGTAATTATGTACTCGAAAGTATTTATTCATAACCATGAGCCATTCTTATGCCTTCTCCCCTGTATTCATTTCTCCTTCATAGGTTGGGGCTTTGATATTTCAAAATTCTCCTTGAAGGTTGTCATCGTTTTTCTGCCTTTTCTTACAAGAAGAGGGTTGTTGATGTATTTGTAACTTCGGAATGTATTCACTTATATATATCTTATGTATTGTACCCCGATGTTTATTCTGGGAAGTATTTGTAATGTAATTGAGTCATGCCATTCCCCGATGTTCTGATCAGGAGATTCAATAATATAAACAAGTCATGTAAAGTCATTGAGGTTAACCCTCCATTGTAAGTTGAGGCAATAGTCCCCACAATTGAGTTAAGGTTAACCCTCCTTGTTGATCGGAGGGCAAAGTCCCCACATTTGTGGGGAACTAGGGTTATTAGACTCTCCTAGAGAAGTAGGCCTTGGTAAGTAATTGTTAAGTGAGTCCGACTTGTTGGAGTGGAAATTAAGTGAATGAAAGAATATAAATAGAGAGCGAGCCTCTCTATTTATCACACACACTCACTCACTGGGGCACATGTGTGAGAGAGGAGAAGCTCTCTCAAGTGAGAGAACGAGAACAGCTGTGGAGATCATCTTTTTTGTCTTTGGGTTTTACTGCTGCCATTAGTGCTCATTCTATCTCTAAGGAAGTTGTGAGGTTTTCTCATTTATGGTTTCCTCGAGGAAAATATCTTGTGTCTATTATCTCTTGTGATTGATTGTTGTGCATGTTATTCTCTCAGTTAAGATCCTAAGATCATATTGCTTAAATGATAAAAATCTAACATGGTATCAGAGCTAACCTAAGAAGAAGGAATTGTGCAGTTGTAGAAACTTTGGATTCTTAATTTTTGGGTCTCTCTCCATAATCCATTAGCAAAAGGAGGCTAGGCTGAACCTCCATTGAAGGGCGCATCTTTATGTCGAAGCAGAATTTGATTCTGGGCATTTTCAGTTTTTGCTGTGGGAAATTACAGTTTTTTACAAAAGAGGAATTTTTGAGTGAGCACAGGATAGGATTGATCTCCTCCTCAAAATCTAAATTTAGAGACCAAGGTCTAATTTTTGGTTGGGTAAAACTCTGGGAAAGTACAACCCTAATTTGACCCCGGGCCTGAAAAACCCTAAATACTAAAATGGGTAGTTTTGGTAGATTCGCTATATCTCGATATTGGAGAAGGATCAGGAGCCAAAATTTCACAGTACGAATACAAACTCCGGATGTAAACTGTGTAAAAGTTTCAGCCTCAGATTCGCTATATTGTGGGAGATATGATTCTTCCAATTAAGGGTTCCAACCTCTTCCAGGATTCATCCCTAAACAGGACATCTAGGGAGAATTGCAATATCTTAGGCTACAAAGATCCAAATGAAATTTAGTAAGATTTTCTAGATAGGGAATGGACTGTAATTTCTGTGGTAAAATTTTCAGACCCCGAAGGTGAAACAGTGACATGTGGAAGTTTGTATAACTTCTCTATGCTGAACAATCCTAAAACATGTCATCTTGGGAAAACTCTCATAAGTCCCAATTGGTGAAACCAATTCTAGTAAAGCCTATGTTGTTGGATAGAGAATATATGAGGTTATGTTAGTACAAAAGTTTAGATATAGAGGAGTAGTAATTTTGTAGATACTACAGAAACAGTGTCAGGAATTTCTATAGAAGAAATTGAAAAACTAGGGTTTCTTGTTCCAGGAGCTTCCCTCCACTGTTTTCGAAAAAGGAGTACATTAGACAGCTCACCTTGAATATTTCTATATTTTTATCCAAAAATATATGAAATATTCCAAGTTTTGAAAATTAGAGTTTCTTTGACAAACCCTAGATCAACAAGATCCGGAGCAAGGATGGACACCACAAATCGGTAAGATCTAATCTTTTGCTATTTACAATTGAGGTTCTCATTTTAAAATGACTAATCACACGAGCTTGATGACAAGCTTTGTGAGGTTGAAAAATGCCAAGCATGGAAGTATTGGATCTCACTGGTTCTTGAAGAAAATGAAATTGGACACCTACATAATTGGAAAGGTTCCAGTTCCAGAGCGAGATGAGGACAAAAGCCTTACACAAGAAGAACTTGGTCAAAGCCAAGAAGATCATTGCTGATTCAATCATGGATCACCTTATACCACAAGTGTCTTCCATAAAAACACCGAAACAGACATTTGATTCCTTAATCAAGCTATTTGAAGAAAATAACATAAATCGAAAGATGACTTTGAGAAAACAGTTGAAGAATGTGAAGATCCAAAATGCAGAGACCATAGAGTCATACTTCACAAAGGTCTCTCAAATCAAATAACAAATTGAATCGGTAGAAGAAGAAGTGGAGAATGCAGAAGCTGTGATAACTACCTTGAATGGCCTCCCAGGACCATGGGATTCATTCGTTCGAGGAATGTACGTCAGAAGGAACTAATTACCTTCAATAGACTCTAGGAATAGTGAACAGAGGAAGAATCTCGACTCATAATAAGAGAAGAGAAGATGGGAGCAATTGAATATCTAGCTCTCGCGATTCAAAGAATATCCCTCAAGCGATGTGGAATATGAAGAACTCAATTCTTGAAGAACCTCTTATCCATCTTAAGCATTTTGATAAGAAATGATGCTGTTATGAATGAAGAATATGATGAAGCTGAAAGAAGGAGTCTACCCATGAAAAAAATAAAGATAAGTATTCAATTGTCATTTCATGATATTGTTTTTTCATGCATTTGTTTATATTCAGTTGATTTATTATGCATGATAGAATGTTTGAATTAATGACAGAATACTACTACTATGCATGTGATGGGTAAGTAGCTCATGGTGCTATACAACTCTCCATTGCTACTTATCTAGAATGAAACCTCTTTGCTGACATATTGGATTAGTGCACAATCTCAATGTTGTCCTGGAAAGTTTCCGTAAGATATGGATGAATGTTGTATTGGTTAAAATAGTTGCATGATTTTATATTTATGCATAAGAATTTACCATTATGAATATGCATTATGAAATGTTTCTAATCATACAACTGGTGCATTTGACTTGTAGGAAAGATTGCATACAATCGCCTACAAGAAAAGAAGGATGAGACTTGTTCCGAAGAACAAGTGACGACAGTTCAAGAAATAATCCAAGATAAAGAAGAATATGACGATGATTTCAAAGAATTCAAGAGGCCTCAGACACAGTGCAGTTATGTGACACTATTGAGTGACATGATTGATGCAAAGCCTTCCAGCTATGAAGAAGCAGTCAAGAAGAAAGGGAAGGAGAGTACCGGCTCAAGAAGAATGATGTCTAGTGTTATAGCCTGTTTTTGTTTTCTATTTTTGAACCATTTGCTTGTCTTCTAAATATGTTTTTTCTTATTGTTTTAAAGTTTTGACCTTGGTTTCTTTTAAAATATTTTGATTTTAGGCTTATGTTTATAGTTGATTTAATAGGTTTTCTTTTTAATTTTGGCTTTACTTTGTTAATTTCATGGTTTTTATGGGCTTATAGGATGTATATATTTCTAAAAGGTTCTAAAGAAATACCATAAGGCCTTATTTAAAGTTATTTACCAAAAATTAACATTTTGTTTGGAGTTTTGGTTAAAAAAATCACAAAACAGGTATTCTTGTAGCGCAAGCCTAAAAAAGTTACACACGTGCGCTACAAGAAAATCGGGCTATTTGAAAATCATGTTTTTTGGCTCAAAGTTTTTGAAATTCGTGCATAGGAGAGGACATTCACACTTGTTAATGAGCTTGATACCCGTTTTCAGCCAAATTGATCATTGTGACAAGTGTTAACTGTTCAGGAAACGAATCATTAGGGTAATTTGCGGTGGTCTGGAAGTTATGATACATAATAGTGGAACATTGATAATTATCCATGATGAGGAAAATTTGCCTTGAATTATGCATCTCCTGAAGTGCATGAAGAGCATACGAGGTTGTGGTATATTTTTGGTAGTTTGTAATCAAGGTTTGAAAAAGATTGGCAATTTAGGGCTTTGAAGGGAGACTGTTTGGCACTATCGTGGTGGTCAGAGAAGGATTAAAGAATTAAATGGGACACCTAGTAGACGGGAAAACGCATTTCTAGCAGTTGAATTCACTATTCTGACAGGTAGGAGAAGGATTTCTATCATATTCCATGTATTTGGGTTTACATTGACAGAAGTTTAATTATGGAATTTAACAAAGAATGCTAGTATATAAACCCAATTGATGCTCAAATGTCAAATTTTCTTTGTCAATAGAATTAAGGTACTTATGAGTTTAAGTGATAAAATCCAGTTCAGGGGTTTAGTTTCCCAACATATCATTGTCTGTCAAAATTGCCAAGATCTGAATAGAGTTAGAGTTCTTTACTGAAAGAAGCAATTTGACAGTCATTTCAAATGAAGAGGGGTGGGAAAACAAATAGAGCTAAACCCTCAGACATGTCTTGGGTTCAAGCTTTCCCAGACTGTGCAAGATTGTTTTTAGAGGCAGGATGGTTAATCTTTTTTTGAGAAAATTGATGAGTATCACACAGAGGTCTCATATAAGTTTGCTCAGTGCTTGGATAAATATATTGTTACTTTTAACACCTTGAAGTTTGAGTTGACCAGAGAACTGATAGAAGAAGCTACAAGGATCCCAGATGAAGATGAATATTGGATTAAAAAGTACCTTTTACCTTTGATGCACATAAATACTAACTTCCAGATGTGGTACCAGACTGAGGTAAAGGAGTACATATCCATAAATTTAAACCAGAATGGAGAGAGCTAATAAAAATTATGCAAAGTTATATCACTTGTGAAGGAAGGTTTGCGTTTGTTTTTAAGTATCATTTCAGGTTTTTGCAGCATCTTAACCATGAAGTAAAGATGAATCTTCCATTCTTTTTCCTTAAAAGTCTACAAAATATGTCTAGCAGGGTAAAGGAACATCAAGAACATACTAAACAATCTATATTTCATCATGGGATAATAAAGATAATCATAAGTACTGTGCTTCGAAAGAAGGAGAAAACATGGGATTATTTTCTATTTTGGTATGGATTTCAAACAGAGAAGGAAGATGAAACTCAAAAAATACAGTTGAATAAAGGTCATAATTTGGTCAAGAAACTGAAAAAGAGAGTCATAGTCAAGATTGAAGAGGATAATGTACCAGAAAAATCTATGACCCAAAGAGATGAAAATATTGAAGATGAACAACAGAGTAATATCGAAGAAAATGAAACATCAAAGTGTACAGGAATGAAGGATTTGGAGCTTGTAGAGGATAGTTTGCATGTAGAAATAAACTAGGAAGTAAAAGAAAATGTGAAAGAACAGGAACAAGTTCCTATTACAATACAGTCTGAAGATGAGGAAAATTCATTGTTTAATGAAGCAAGGGTTGACACTGAACAAGATGTACAGAAACAGTCTGAAGAAGGGGTAATGCCACGAGGGATAAAAAGAAAGGTAGTTCAGCTAGCTTCTATCAAAAATCAAGGAAAAAATTTGAGTATGTTAGGATAAATTGGAGCAGGTTGGAGGCCTAAGACTAGACCTAAGAATAAGCTCAGATTGAATATGAAGAAATTGTTAAACCCTAAACTAGCCCAAAAGAATATTATAGTGATTGAAGACTCTTCATCTCAAGAAGAGTTAGAAGACAACAAAGATCTTAATGAAATAGGAGGAAGCCACATAGAACTCATTGGTAGTGAAGACATCACAACTGTGATTGAAGAAAATAGTTAAAGAACATCCATTGCAAGACTTGGAGTGTGCAAAGATTATTGAGAATTATGCTCTATTTTTCCTGTTTTGGGTTATTGCAATTGAGTGCAGATCACGAGCTAATGGATATGAATTTTAGAAAAAACAAAGAGGATTTTGTTCATAAGATACCCATTCAAAAAAACCTCTCTTAGTTTTGCAACATCTGTCAAGATTTGAAATATTAAATTTAATCTTTACAGCCTATATTTCAGGGTTTTAAAAATATTTAATATTTTCCTGTTTTAGTCTTCATCTTGTGGGGCATATTATGATTGACTGGAGATGAAGTTTTAAAAACCAAGAGAGGGTTTTGTCCATCATGGACCCATTCCCAAAATATCTCTCATTTTTTGCACAGGTGTCACGGATTGAGAGATATGGAAGCTTCCTTGACACCTATTTTTCAGAAATTCGCCAAATTTACCAGGAATCCGATTTTGCTATTTTTAGTCAATTAGTTGAAAGTTGGTTAATATAACTACTGAGTAGTTTCAAATTCGACCTAATGAAGGGAAAATATAACTAATTCTTTATAATTATAAAATCTGGAAAAGGGTACAGTGCAGAGGTTCGAATTTTTGTACAAGGGGAGGATATCAAGCTGTGGTTTATGAAGCTAAGTGTAAAAAACTATTATGTATTTTTGAATGAGTGATTATGAAATATACGCAACTATAAGCCCTATTTAGCCTATTTTCTAGTTTCATTTCTTATTTGTTTAATCGCTCGGTTGATATATTCATTTCTTGTTTGAGGTTATTATTCATGAAATGCTTGTTAACTGTGGATGGAATTCAATGATGTGATTATTGTATCTGGTTTATGTTTTATATGTTATGCATCTCAGTCCTTAAATTGTGCATGATTTAATGTTTGCTTTATCCTTGTGAAGTTTTTACCCTCTTTTTTACAAACTGCACAACCAAAACCCTAAAAACCTATTTCACTTAATTTTGTTTTATGAGATTGTGTTGGCTTGTTCTTTTGTAGTCTGAGAACAATTTCTAGCACTAACATCTAGGATGCAATATCGAGATCTGAAGGGAATTCCGTAATGTATTGCATATGGATCTACAAAATCCAACATGCAGTAGATGGAAACATCGTGGGATACAAGGCAAGATTTGTAGCACGAGGCTTCTCATGGAAAGAAGGCATAAACTATGAAGATACATTTGTAGCTATTGGAATTTAAGACACATGACAGACAGACTCATGTGTGCAAATTAAAGAAGGCCTTGTACAAGCTCAGAAGACACCCATGGGATAACACATACATGAGGAGCTTGAATATCATGTAGAGTGATGAAGATATTAACCTTTGCTACAAGGTTGAAGATGAAAGCCTATAGAGGATGACAAGCTCACAGTTGGGTGTGAGAAGAACTTTTGAAAAGGTTCAAGATAGAGGATCTTGGTATCTAGTGATACTAGATGGATACATAGAATATAATTAGTAGCAGAGGAATATAATTGTCACTCCAATACATAATGTTTCAATGCATAGAGTAAAAAAGACAGAGGGAGTATGATGCTCCCCTTCAGAGGGAGTGACTGCAAAAGATTCCAAGGTTTGACATGGTACAACAGGATGGATAGCTTACTGATGACTCTAGGATTTAATGAGAGTAAAATAGATTCCAATATTTTCTTCAAGGTTGAAGGTAGAAGACCAGTGATGCTCCTGTTATATGTCGATGACCTGTTCCTGGCTGAAAAGAGGAACTCATTAAAGTTACAAGAAGGAGACTTGCTGCCGAGCTCAAGATGAAGGACTTGGATATGATATACCACCTTCTAGGCATGGAGGTGTGGTAGAATGTGGATGGAATCTCCATTGGACAAGGGAAGTATGCAGTAGAGATCCTGAAGAGGTTTAGGATGATGGACTGCAAGGCCATGACCACACCTATGGCCTTGAACTTGAAGCTACTGAGTGTTGCTTCATCAGGGTCAGTTTATGCCATGATGTATCATTAGATGATTTGTTCCTTGATGTACCTGACAAATACAAGACCAAATATTTGCTTTGTTGTGAACACATTGAGACATGTTCACCTGATGGTTGCAAAGCATGCAATGAGGTACCTAAAGGGTAGAGTTGAGTATGGGCTCAAGTATGATATGAATCTGAATATTACCCTGGAGGGTTATGTGGATTCAGATTGGGTAGGCAGTGCCATTGATAGGAAGAGCACTTCTTGGTGTAGCAGGAAGCAGTCCTATGTGGCACTGAGTACAGCGGAGGAAAAATATGTTTCCACTTGCTATTTGGGAGGTAGTATGTTTCTTTTGAAAACTACTATTTGATTTGGTTGATCTGACTTGCGTTTTTGTATGATGCAGAGAGGACCAGTGAAGCTCCAGTATGTGATCCATATCGAGATCTCTTGAAAGAGAGAGTTCTAGCATATCCGGTGAGACAAGTTGTTTGAGCATAAATCCTATCAAAGCTCGTAGGTTGCTCAGACATAATTGGTCTTGTAGCTTGTCCTCGGATGTAATCAATCCTGGCAAAGCTCACAGGTCATCCTTCGACATAATCAACCCTGATGTGATTCTATGCTAGAAATGGCCAGAGAGAATTTTGAGTACTTTAGGGAGAAGCTTGGTGTTCTCTAGATCAAGGTTCCCTCCAAAGGGAATTGATGTGTCTGTTGGCCTTTTTGACATGGTGGAAGGCTGAGCTTCACATGGTCAGATGTAAGTGCAGAGATGCTCTGATGTGATTGTGGGTTGTGTTACCACATGATCAATGCATAGATATTATGATGTGATTGTGGGTTGTGTTACCACATGATTAGTAAAGAGATATTCTGAAGTAATTGTGGGATGTGTTTCCACATGATCAGTGCAGAGCCATTCTGATGTGATTGAGGGATGTGTTCCCAAATGATCAAATATAAGTGCAGAGATGCTCTAATGTGATTGTGGGTTGTGTTACCACATGATCAGTGCAGATATATTCTGATGTGATTATGTGATGTGTTCTCACAAGATCAGTGTAGAGCCATTCTGATGTGATTGAGGGATGTGTTCCCACATGATCAGATGTAAGTGCAGCGCCTTTCTGACATGATGATGTTGGATGTAAGTGCAGAGCCTTTATGACATAATGAGGTAGGATGTAAGTGCAACACCTTTCTGACATGATGAGGTCGCATGTAAGTGCAGAGCCTTTCTGACATGATGAGGTCAGATGTAAGTGCAGATCCTTTCTGACATGATGAGGTCGGATGTAAGTGCAGATCCTTTCTGACATGATGAGGTCAGTTGTAAGTGTAGAGCCTTTCTGACAAGATGAAGTTGGATGTGAGTGCTGGGCCTTTCTGACATGGGTTTTGGATGTGTTACTCCCATGGTTAGATGTGAGTGTTGGGCGTGCCTTTCTAACATGGTTCTTGGATGTGTTCCTCCCATGGTTAGGTGTAAGTGCTGGGCAGGCCTTTCTAACATGGTTCATTCCATGGTCAGATATAAGTGTTGAAGATGATGAAGACCTACATGGAGGCTAGGCCTACAACCAGCATTAAAAAGGGCTGTCTTTGTAGAAATTCCCGTGACGAGTAGAATTGAGAGATAGCACTAGTGATGATGACCCAGTGATGATCTAGCAGTGATGATCCAAGTCAAGTGATGATCCAGACTTGATGATGATCCGATGATGCTCCAGATCAAGTGATTATCTAGACTCGATGATGATCCAGTGATGATCCAGACTTGATGAAGATGACTTGACGATGAAGATGACTTGAAGATGAAGATGACTTGATGATGATCCAGATGGTACAAAGAAGAAGACTTGTGCTGATAAATTGTGTCGAGAGAATACCTTCCTAGTTAAGAGGGAGTGTTGATTTATTTGTAACTTCAGAATGTATTCACTTGTATATCTTATGTATTGTACCCCAATTTTTATTCTGGGAAGTATCTGTAATGTAATTGAGTCATGTCATGCCCTGATGGTTCGATCGGGAGATTCAATAATATAAAAAAGTCATGTAAAGTCAATGAGGTTAACCCTCCATTGTAAGTCAGGGAAATAGTCCCCATAATTGAGTTAAGGTTAAACCTCCTTGTTGATCGAAGGGAAAAGTCCCCACATTTGTGGGGAACTAAGGTTATTAGACTCTCCTAGAGAAGTCAGCCCTGGTAAGTAATTGTTAAGTGAGGCCGACTTGTTGGAGTGTACATTAAGTGAATGAAAGAATATAAATAGAGAGTGAGCCTCTCTATTTATCACACACACTCACTCACTGGGGCGCATGAGTGAGAGAAAGAGAAAAACTATGGAGATCATATTTTTTGTCTTTGGGTTTTACTGCTGCCATTGGTGCTCATTCTATCTCTGAGGAAGTTGCGAGGTTTTCTCCTTTATGGTTTCCCCGAGGAAAATTTCGTGTCTATTGTCTCTTGTGATTGATTGTTGTGCATGTTATTCTCTCAGTTAAGATCCTAAGATCATATTGCTTAAATGATAAAAATTTAACAAGGGTGAGCCATCACTAGAATAACTGTGATATTCTTCTTCTGGAAAATCAGGGGTGCATTCTTCTCATCTCTCTTCCTTTGGACTACTGGTCCTTCTTTTATGATGATACTTTTCCTTGGATTTGTTAGTTTAGTGGATAGGCTGTCCATGAGGGCTTACTCTTATCAATTTTGGAAGTAAATATTCATTTATTTCCTTCTGTTCTTTTATTTCATTCATGTTATCATGTTTAAAGCTTTATAGGTCTGCTTGTAGACTATGTATAGTGTTCATTATGTCGAAATTCAATTCCACCACAAGTTATTCTTCTCGGGTTGGGGAATTTAGGTTCCCTTCTCGATTGTTGTTCTCTTCTGTGTCCATGATTTGGACTATTCTTTAAATATGCAATTTAAACATTTAGTAACAAATAAGCTTCTGTTAGTTTAAAAAATCATAAATCAACTTTTGAAATATTTGTTTCTGTAATAGATGTTTAGTAGCACCCATAAGGTCTCTAAGTGTTTGAAACGGGGTTCTGATACCACTTGTAATGTGCCTAAAATCCATAAATAAAAAAAATTGTGTAGGGTTAATAATACTGCTAAGATCTAAGGGATATCTATACTTAACTTCAGAATTATAAAATCTTAATAGGTATTAATTCTTGCACATGATCTAGGAACTAGGAATCAAAATCATCAAAGAATAATTAACAAATACTCATGAATTGGAAATTAATCAGAACCAGAATTGGTTTCCTCTCTGTATATTTAATAAACAATAAAGGGTTACAATACCAATGTTGAGCAATGGCTTAAATCCATGAAGAATTCGAATACCTAAGGAGACAATTCGAATTCAGTGAGTGAGTCTAGCTTAACTAACTCTCAACCATTCAATCTCACTCAGTTAACCACTTGACCAAAACCCTAATTGACTCACCAAACCCTAACTGAAGTCGGAGTGCAATAAATGATTGAATCTCAACTGAAGGAGATCAAACACTTGTCATAGCAATCCAACCATCAAGTGCTAGTGCTGCATGACTCCAATGAACCTTGATGAGGTTAACTGAAGTTGAACTGACCATCAGAAGTTGGTGGAGGTGCCTTGTTGACTCCAGTTCATTAAATAATAATAAATAATCATTAAATAATATATTTAATGAATAGAGGTGCCTTAACTAACTGTAATTGACTGGTTGAACTGATTGTAACCACCAGTTAGCAATTAGGTGCATTAATGTCACACAGATCACCCCTGGAGTGCTCCAGTTAGCCTCCTTGACTGTAGGAGAAGGCTAAGTTAGCCTCCTTGACTGTAGGAAGGCATGGGTGTGACTGGATGATGGAAATTAATGCTCCACTGATGTCAATTAAACTTAGGATAGTGGTTTAACTAGGCCAATTTGACCAAAAGAGTGTGTATGATGGTAGATGTCTCCAACACCCCCCCTTAAGCTATACTCAGGAAGAGTTAGAAAACATAGATGCATAAAATGCTACGGCCCTGGAAACTAAGGCCATAGGTCACCTTGTACAATAAAGTAACTTCTTAATATAACCAAGGAAACGGGGAAAACCTCATGGGAAAAATACCCCCCCTCAAACTAAGCAGTAAATCAAGAATTGGTTCTTCTATGCAGCAACATCCTGAGACTGTGCATGTGTACCTCTGAATCCAAACTAAATGAATATGTCTGGAGGAATATTCCACTTTTGAAGAAAAACAATGCACTCAACTGAATCAGAAATATAAACAGCTGCACGGTGAAAACTGGACCCATGTAGAGCAACTGAAATCATCTGAGGAGAGAGCAAAGGTTCTTGAGGATTCAAACCATGCATGGAAAACTCAAGAAACTGATATGTTGTAGCCTTGAACAGAAAACCATGAGTGGTAAAATCAGCCCCAATTTTTAGGAGCAAGTGTCCATGCGGATGCAGAATGTCTTCCTCTTTACTAGTTCTGTGAGGAGATGAGCTTGTGACCAAAGGTAGAGAATCCCTGGGACTCTGGAGAGCGAATGCATGAGATCCATAATCTGATATAGATTCTAAAATATCTAATGAATCACAAAATAAAATATCAGCAACCTCACAATAGGAAACTAACACCAAATCCCCATCAGCAAAATTGAAGAAGAATTGCGGTACTTGATTTTTCACACCGGAATTGGTGAGAGCAGCTACAAGCATGGCTGAAAGCTCTTGAATTTTAAAATATGAAAAAAAAATATCAGAACAGAATGTAAATCATATCTAAATAAGTTCACAACAGATCCAAAACTGTGAAATGAAATCAAATCCCCAGCAGCAGTTTTGTAGGAGACTTGCGGTACTTGTTTCTTCACACCACTGATGAGAACAGCTATAAGCAGTACTGAAGGTTTATGAACCTGAAATTTTGAACCAAGAAATATCAGATCAGATCCAAATAAGATCATATCAGATCCAATAAGTTTCATATCAGATCCAAAATTATGGTCAACCGAGACGGTGGATGCACAGTGTTCTTCTTCTTCAAAATTCTGAATTTTGGTGCATGCAATCCTGCAGGAATTTGCTGGAAGATCTAGATCATGGGGAGAGAATGTGTCACTCTTATAATCTGATATTTCTTCCAAAATATCCAAGTTTTTACATATTTGCACACCAGTAGCAACATTAGAGGAAGAAAAATCAAATTTCTCTTCACTTTCGGAAGCAATTACTGGTAAATTTTGCACAGAATTCAAAGGAAAATCACCAGTGAATGTTTGCATGGAAGTGCAACAGTGTTTTTCTTCAATATCAGAGATTCGAATGTCTTCTTCTATTTCAGAAATATGAGAAGATGAGATATCAGGGATCTCATGAACTTCCGGAGCATCAGGAGAAGGAGTCACTTCGTGGAGACTTTCTTCAATTCGAATTGAATGTGTAGAAGATTCTGCTTCATCTTCATCTTGAACAACTTCATCAGAGAGAGTAGAGGTTGAGTGTTTTGAGTGAAGAACTCTTGTGGTGCTGGCTGTAATCTCCAAAGTACTATTATGATCCTCATTGTGCTTGCCAAAGGTTTTGTCCAATATTGTCCAGACTTCCTTTGGGTATTCAGCAGAACCAAGATTAAGGTAGTGCAAGCTATCATCAAGGGCCAGACATATTGTTCCGAAAGCTCTGTCACCGTCATTTAGCCAGTCATTCTCATTCTCATAAGTCTCTCTTCCAATTCCAATAGACACCTCATAGAGACCTCGTCTCTTCAGAGATGCAATCATCTTCAACTTCCATTTCGAATAGCTTGTGAATGGGGTGAGAAGAGGGATTGATGAGTCCATTTGAAGTTGTACCTGATAAAACCTACAAACCAAAACAAAAGGGGCACCGTAAGGTTGGACAACATGCACATTCTAGGCTTTCATCACACCTAGCATAGTCAATCAAGCAAGCTTGATCAACAAGTTCTTTACTTGGGATATTGAGTGGTAAGCCTTAGCTTCTGGTGCAGTGCCGGATTTTTGAGCTATTGCTCAAATTTCATGGAGAAATATATCAAAAATCTTGTTTTTTAGAGATTGTTCTTCGTCTCGTCGCATGCTCTGATACCATATTAATTCTTGCACATGATCTAGGAACTAGGAATCAAAATCATCAAAGAATAATTAACAAATACTCATGAAATGGAAATTAATCGGAACCAGAATTGGTTTCCTCTCTGTATATTTAATAAACAATAAAGGGTTACAATACCAATGCTGAGCAATGGCTTAACTCCATGAAGAATTTGAATACCTAAGGAGACAATTCGAATTCAATGAGTGAGTCTAGCTTCACTGACGCTCAACCATTCAATCTCACTCAGTTAACCACTTGACCAAAACCCTAATTGACTCACCAAACCCTAACTGAAGTCGGAGTGCAATAAATGACTGAATCTCAACTGAAGGAGATCAAACACATGTCATAGCAATCCAACCATCAAGTGCTAGTGCTGCATGAATCCAATGAACCCTGATGAGGTTAACTGAAGCTGAACTGACCATCAGAAGTTGGTGGAGGCGCCTTGTTGACTCCAGTTCATTAAATAATAATAAATAATTATTAAATAATATATTTAATGAATGGAGGAGCCTTAACTGACTTTAACTGACTGGTTGAACCGATTGTAACCACCAGTTAGCAATTAGGTGCATTAATGTCACACAAATCACCCTTGGAGTGCTCTAGTTAGCCTCCTTAACTGTAGGAGAAGGCTAAGTTAGCCTCCTTGACTGTAGGAAGGTGTGGGTGTGACTGGATGATGGAAATTAATGCTCCACTGATGTCAATTAAACTTAGGATAGTGGTTTAACTAGGCCAATTTGACCAAAAGAGTGTGTATGATTGTAGATGTCTCCAACAATAGGAACTATACCTATGTTCATGTTCTCTTTCTATTCTCGTATATTTTGTATTTGCGATGATGTTCATTGTCGTTCTTTTATATACTGACGTACTTGTATATTGATGTCTTCTATCTAGTTTAATGATGTTCTAATATTTCTTATTTATGTTGGATACTTGTTACGCTACTTAGTTTTTTTATTTACTAAATGATGAGGCTAACTTACCTCTACATCTAAAGGGGAGGAGTGGATGTATTTTACCTAATGAATCACTCAGAAAGGTAAGGAGATCCTACAGTTTGTTCTTACTTAGTTCTCATGAACTAATGCATGATGTATCCATGGTTATTGTAGGTGTTCCGTCGCTAAGCCTATGATGTAAGTGCGTAATATAAAAAGGAACAAGACCTAGCACCTAGAAGAAAATTTTCTAAACCCTAAACACTAAGGGGTTGAGTTGTTGGTATAAAAACTTACCCAAAAGAAGACAAGAATCTAAAAATATAGAGAAGGGGATAAAGATCTAATCCATAGTGGATGATTTGTTATCGCATTAAAAGATCGTATGTGAAGGTTGCGTGGATTAATCCATGCTGGCATCAACCTTAAAGCCAATGGATATGGTTTCAATTCCTCCTTTTTGCATGGGGAATTTGTTGGAGAAGGGAGCTCCATTGCTGGTATTTCTTTGGCGGAGGCATGGTCACAACGTTTATTTGAATTTCTTGACAGGTATGCGAAACAGATCTATGGTTTATAATTATTACACAATTTCTTTGGTATTTGTTTATAGCATACTTCTGATGCACTTCTGGTTTTCGTTGTAGGTTTTGATGGTGGAGTAGCTTGTGTCTGTGGTAGTGAGAGGACATTAAGCGAATTCCTTGTAATCCCATACGAAAGGGCCTTTAACCATATGTTTGGTTGTTAATGGGTTATGAAAGGAATTGGGGTTCTCTGTCTGTAGTTTGTAATGACTTCCCACTTGGGAAATGCCATGGTCTTGAGATAGAACGAAACTTAGACTTAACAACTATGGTGAATTTCTTATGTTCATATAAAAACTTCTGTTTGGATTTTCATGGTGGTTTGATGTTCTTATGTTCTCGGCTCTTCGTTGGTTTAATTTATGAAGTCACAGTTTAAGGTTTACAACCTGGGCATACATTTAATGGTGATAATGATATATTAATGGGTGCTTTGTTAATTGGTTTTACAACTCCGCTTTTTCCTTGAAATTTTAGCTATGTGTAATCAAGAGCGAATTGGAAAATGTGGTTTTATTATTTAATTAGTTTATTTTGGCACATTGTTGTCGAGAGCACTGTATTTAATTTTAATACGAGGGTTCTGAGATATTAGTTCCATTACTAGAAATGGCACTATGGTAATGCTTGCTCGTAATATTACTGGAATGTGGATATAATTTGGGTTTATGCCCATGTTGTATTCTATGAAATCTTTAGCATTAATGGTTTTTGTTTACCTTTTTGTTGTTGTTTTCAATTTGATGTTTTCTCTTCAATATAGAAACAAAGGGAAAATCCCTAGCTTCGTTCTCTATTTAATTATTTGATAATTTCATGACTTTTGTTTATTATACGCTGTATCGAAAAATTGATTTCGTTTATGTATCGTAACAGAGGGGAAATCTCTAGATCTGTTTAATATTTATATTTTTTTTATGTGTTTTAAACATTGTTATAATGCCATTGCTGGCAGTGTGAACCTATGGTTTCGATAGTGGTTTTATTAATCCTAGCCCATGTGTGTGGATTGGTTGGTACACTATTTGTTTAAATATTTTAAATACATAAGCGTTCACTTGCAACCAATGCTTAATTTATCGGATTCGATGGTTGATCTTATCGTTATGTTTATTATTTCTTAAAGAATGTTTTTCATTATCCCAAAAAAATGTTTATGGGATTTCGATGGTGAATTTTAGATATGGCCTGAACATAGTCCAACTAACTCTTAAGGTGTTTCTATAGTGGGTTGGTTATACTTTGGCGCTGTGTAAATAATGGTCAGTATGTATGTTTTATGGAATACCATCATGGTACTGCAACACACACACACACACACACACATCTGTGTGTGTGTGTGTTATAGGGATTCGATTCCCGGTTCGCTATTATGTGTTATGTTTAGGTTGTAAAATATTTGGTTAATGGATAGTTAAATGATATCGTGGATGACTATATAATTTATTTAATTCATTTTAATTCTTTTAAGCAGGGAGTATTGTGCCTACTTTATGGTGGATTTGGACACTGAGGGATTTGATCTTGGGTCCATGATTTTGTCTTTAACATTGGTCTGTAAATTGTTTACTTTAGTTGATATTTTGTTTGTTAGAATATGACTCTGTTTATTTAGATGACATGTCCATCGTTGTTTGATAGTTTATTTTTGTGGTTAGTTTAATTGGCTCAAACCTTGTGGATATCGTCTAATGTTATACTAAGTATTTTGTTTGCAAAGCTAAGTTTAAACCCTGCATGTTGTTTTGATTAAGTATTGAGTTTTTAATAATCTAGTTTTAATAACTGAGCTCCAACACTAGGTTTGCTTGAATGGAGCGAGTGTTTTCTTCTGGAAAGACATCTCTGCCCTATCTTAATAAAATTCATTACTAGATAATTTATAATGTTACTGGGATATAGGGTTTTTATGTATGGTCTCATACTATTTTCTATGTTCCAGGAAAAATTTAATTAGTAAGTTTATCAAGAATAAATGATAAATCTAGTCTAAACCCTAAAACAATATAGAAGATTTTAAAACTAATTTAACACAAATCTCATAAGAAGTTTATCCTAAAATCTTGATAAGGATTTAAACTAAGATTATATCTTAACTAATAAGACTTCCTAAAGTATTTATTCATAATGATGATGGGTGAATTGCAGCTATCAATACAAAAATTAGTGGCTGTAATATCGACCTATAAATATAAGAAAAACAGAGATAAGAGCTAAATATATGAAATCTCTTACCTTCAATTTTATAGCTTGAATTGGATTAAGCACCTACACACTTCCACACCCAAAATTAATAAAACCACTCTTTACTTATGACCTTAGGAATGATAACCAGATGACCTTGGAGCTGCCACATTCCTCCCAACCATGACCCAAAACTGTTCTTGGTTCTCAATAGGATCCCTGAGTTGGGTCCAAGATGCAAGAGATATAGAACTCAGACTCTATATTCTTAGAAATGCTTGGTTTGGAAAATGCTCTCCAATTTGATCTAGGAATAATAATAAGATCCCTATGCCTTCTCTTGGATTTGTTTTTATAGGTAATCTTTTAGAAAAATGATAGTTTGTTTAACTTCAGTTAAATCAAGAATTCACCGTTTTCTTGAAAATAATCTTTAGTTTGATTGTTATGTAATAAATATTTATTTTGTTAACTAGGAACTTTTACTATTTTCTAGTTGAGCTTTAGAATAGATTATTATTTAAATATTTTAGTTTATGATATAATATCTACATAGACTCTCACTTATTATTTTAGTTACTTCTCTCTCTATATATATTCTCATATACATATTATATAAACTTTATTTATTGTCCTTTTTATTATCCATGCATCACGATTGGCTGATTGGGAGCACACCCATTGGCAGTTTCCAAGGTTTGGCGCGTGCCCTAATTCAACATTTGTTGTTTTTGCTTGCTTCACCATGTTGTTGATGTATCCACGCATACATGTGTGTTTACGTGTGGTACAGATGCTTGCAGAGGGGTAGCAATATTCCGCGGTTTCTCCAAGGCAGAGACATAGACCAAGGCAGCACCAGTCGGGTCTAACTGCAAGCCCAGGTATGCTTCATGGGACTCCTTATGCAATGGATTTCAGGTGTTCAAGTGACTAGTGTTCTACATCACAATACTACCCTGACGATATTACATCACATGCATAGGTGCTTCTCCCAGGGATCTTCCGTCTGGGTAGCACGACTAGTTGATTAGGAGCAAACCCATTGGCAGTTTCCAAGGTTTGGCACATGTCCTACTTTAGCAGTTGTTGTTTTTTCTTTCTTCGCCATGTTGTTGATGTATCCATGCATACACGTGTGTTGACATGCGGTACGAATGCTTGCAGAGGGGCAGCAGTCTGCCGCAGTTGCTCCAAGGAAGAGACATAGACTAAGGTAGCACCAGCCAGGTCTAACTGCAAGCCTAGGTATGCTTCACAGGACTCCTTATGCAATGTATTTTAGGTGTTCATGTGACTAGTGTTCTGTGTCACAATACTGCCCTGACGATATTACATCACATGCACAGGTGCTTCTCCCAGGAATATTCCATTCAGGCAACATGACTGGTTGATTGGGAGCACACCCATTGGCAGTTTCCAAGGTTTGGCGCGTGCCCTAATTTAGCAATTGTTGTTTTTGCTTGCTTTGCCATGTTGTTGATGTATCCATGCATACACGTGTGTTGACGTATGGTACAGATGCTTGCAGAGGGGCAACAGTCTTTTGCGGTTGCTCCAAGGCAGAGACATAGACTAAGGCAACACCAGCTGGGTCTAACTGCAAGCCCAGGTACGCTTCAGGGGACTCCTTATGCAATGGATTTCAAGTGTTTAGGTGACTAGTGTTTTGCGTCACAATACTGCCCTGACGATATTACATCACATGCACATGTGCTTCTCCCAGGGATCTTCTATCTGGGCAGCATGACTGGTTGATTGGGAGCACACCCATTGGCAGTTTCCAAGGTTTGGCGCGTGCCCTACTTTATCATTTGTTGTTTTTTCTTTCTTCGCCATGTTGTTGATGTATCCATGCATACACCTTTGCAGAGGGGAAACAGTCATGGATGTTGTTAACAGATTGATTTTGTCATGTCTATCTATATTCCATGTGACTCTAGCACAAGAGGAGAAGCATCATCTTTAGCTCCACAGAATCCCTTATGGGAAGCCTTTAAATCTATGAGACATAGAGCTTTCCACAGATAGTTCCATAATTTATGCTATGGCTAAAAGTGAATGGAGCATTCTTAGATGTGAAAATATAGCATTTTGCTTCAAGCACCCTTGGATTATAGCCTTGAGGTAGTGCAATGATCACAAAATGGTTACTTCAAAATCAACCAAAAAGGATTTCCCACACACTACAAGATGATCTAGATGAATAACAACAACACCTACAACAACAAAAGCAAGTGATGGAGGGTTAGCTCAAAGATAAAAATGCAGATTCTTGGAAAAATCTGTTTTATTGAGAAATTGTCATTTGCATTATAGTATCCGGAGGAGTATTCTCTTTTTTGGATGTGGCATTTTTTCTGTATATGTCTGCAACATACTCTTAAGAATAAGGGCAATAATATTACATTTGAAGAAAGTGGATATTGTATTGTCTCTATAGTTATTCCTATTGACAATTTATAATTTTGTCCATCTAAAATTCCATAGGATATTGTACTATAGTTTGCGATGGGCTAATGCATTCCTTGAATGAAAATAGAGAAGTTGGGGACAATGCTTATTGTTGATATGTTATAAAGGAGAGTGCAAAATAAGAACAATAGCATGTCAAATATTGATCAAACATTCAATCCATGCCTGGGACTGTTAGTTTTTCATCAATTAAGCTAGCATTATGATCTTAGGATCTTTTCACTGAGAGAATAACAAGTACATCAATAAAACATGAGCACATCACAAGAGACAAGAGACACAAAGAGTTTTCCTCAGGGAAACCATAAAGGAGAAAACCCCACAACTTCCTCTAAGATAGAATCAACACCAAAACAGTAAGAGATCTCCCAAAATAGCAGTAGCCTTCTGTCTTCTGTCAAGCCAAAGTATTTCCTTCTCCAAAGGTGCGCCACACTTGAGAGAGCAAGTGATGTATGTCGCAAGTGATAAATAGAGAGACTCACACTCTCTATTGATATTAGTCCGTTCACTTGAATTGCCATTTCACACGTAGGCTCGACCTAATAATTACTACTCGAGCCTACACCTTAATTAGTGTATAATAACTCAAGTGCCTCGAAACTGTGGGGACTTACCTAATGACTTAATATGACTTGTTTACATTATTAATCCTCTCGATCGAAACATCGGGGTAAGACAACATGACTCAAATGCATAATAGAAACATCCCGGAATAAACATCAGGTTACAATACATAGGATACATAGAAGAATACATTCCGAAGTTACATATACATCAACACTCCCTCTTAACTAGGAAGGTATTCTTTCAACACAATTTTCAGCACTGGTCTTCTTCTCTGTATCAACTGGATCATCTTCGTCTTTGAGTCATCTTCAAGTCATCTTCGTTTTTAAGTCATCTTCATCTTCAAGTCATCTGGATCTGGATCATCTCTCGATCTGGATCATCACTCGATCTAGATCATCATCACTGGGCTGGATTTGGATCATCACTCGATCTGGATCTTTACTGCTGGATCATCATTACTGGATCTGGATCATCACTCGATCTGGATCAACACTGGTGTTATCTCATGATTCTACTCATCATCGGAAGTCTTTACAGAGCCAGTCCTTTTTCATACTGGATGTACCATCTCATAGCTAGTCCTTTTTCATACTAGATGAGGCATCACCGAGCTGGTCCTTTTTCATACCAGATGAGGCATCCACTTCAGAGCTAGTCCTTTTTCAAACTAGATGAGTCTTCCCAGAGCTAGTCCTTTTTCATACTAGATGAGGCATCACAGAGCTGGTCCTTTTTCATACCAGATGTGGCATCCACTTCAGAGCTAGTCCTTTTTCAAACTAGATGAGTCTTCCCAGAGCTAGTCCTTTTTCATACTAGATGAGTCTTCCCAGAGCTAGTCCTTTTTCATACTAGATGAGGCATCACAGAGCTGGTCCTTTTTCATGCCAGATGTGGTATCACAGAGCCAGCCCTTTTTCATGTTGGATGTGGCATCCTGCCCATGGAAGGAACCAATCCTCTCACCATGTCACTGCCCTTACATCCGACCATGGAAGGAACCAATCCTCTCACCATGTCGGAATGGCACTGCACTTATATCCGACCTACTCGTCGGAATGTCCAACACTCACATCTGACATGGAAGGAACTTAATCCTTTAGCCATGAACAGAATGGTTCAGCCCTTATATCTGACCTGCTCGTCAGAATGGCTACTCAGTCCTACACTGAGTGATCCTGGTAACTGACCAGGTGCCTCCATTCCTAGAATGGCAATTTCCCTTACATATATCCTCCTCGACAGAATGGCCAGCACTCATATCTGACATGGAAGGGAGCAACCCTACCACCATGTCAGAATGGCTTATCCCTTATATCTGACCTACTCGTCAGAATGGCTATGGATCTCAGCACTCATATCTGACATGGAAGGAACCAATCCTCTCACCATGACAGAATGGCTCAGCCCTTACATCTGACCATGGAAGGAACCAATCCTCTCACCATGTCAGAATGGCTATGGGTCTCATCACTTTCTCTGGGAGGAAGCCTCGATCTGGAGAACACCAAGTCTCTCTCTGAAGTACTCGAACTTCAACCTAGCCAATGGCTTCATCAATACATCAGCTATCTGTTCCTCCATCGCAACATACAGGAGCTTCACTGCTCCTCTCTACACCATATCCCTGATATAGTGATACTTGATCTCGATATGCTTCGACTTGTCATGAAACACTGGATTCTATGACAACTTCACACAACTATGGTTGTCACAATGTATGCAAGTGGCATCTAACTGGAGATCAAATATATCAGACAGTAGCTTCCACAGCCATATTGCCTCACAACTAGCTGAACAAGCTGCGACATAATCTGCTTCAGCTGTACTCAGTGCCACACAGGATTGCTTCCTGCTAAACCAAGAGATCACAGCTGATCCCATACTGAAGCAACATCCCGAAGTACTCTTCCTGTCGATGGCACTGCCTGCCCAATCTGAATCAACATAACCCTCCAGGTTAATCTTCTGAT